>JAPEUT010000167.1:0-60348 GCA_027946375.1 Neodidymelliopsis sp. IMI 364377
GTCTCCGCCATCTCTCCTCCCCCCCGCCGCCCGGCTGTCGTCTACGCGTGTCCTGCAAATGCAGCGGATCCCCCTCTCGCGCTGCGCCTCGCAATGGCAGGCCGCGCCCTCGTCGCCTCGCCGGCCCTCGTGCCTCTATGCCGCCGCCCAGCGAGCCACGGCTGCGCGCACCTCGCGCACACACGCCCGCTGCCAGACGACCGCCTCGATCGATGAGCCCTCGCCCGTCGCCCCACAGCCCGCCTCGCCCGCAGCACCACCAGCACCACCAGCCCGGCGGCCGCGCTGGCCCACGGCCCTCGAGAAGCTGCCCTCTCCACACCCCAGCGCCGCCGACCGCTCCGTCAAGCTGCACGCCCTGCGCAGCCGCCTGTCGCTGCCCCAGCGCTTCCCCCTCCAGACGCTCGCCCGCACCCTCGTCCACGCCTCGGCCGACCCCAATCCCGCCTTCAACAACGCCTCGCTGTCCATCCTCGGCCGCCATCTGCTCGGCTACTACACCACCGAGTGGCTCATGTGCAGCTACCCGCGCCTGCCCATGTCGGTCGTCTTCGCCGCCGTCGACGCCTACGTCGGCCCCAAGGCACTGGCCACGGTCGCCCGCGAATGGGGCATCGAGGCCGCCGCTGAGCCCGGCGGCGAGGTCGACCCGGGCCTGCTCCAGTTCAAGAGGATCCAGTCGGGCGCCGACCTGCCCGCCGCCCTGCGACGCCAGGCGCCCTGGGCCTGGAACGTCACCACCACCCACAAGATCATGCAGACGGACGAGTTCGGCTCCGACAACGCCGCGCCCAGCCCACACGCCCTCAAGCACACGCCTGTGCCCTTGGACGAGGCCGCCCAGTCGTTCGTCCGGGCCCTGGTCGGCGCCCTGCACCTCCAGCTCGGCGCGCCCCTCGTCAAGCGCTTCTTCCGCGGCCACTTCACCAGCAGACACCTCGACATCAGCACCCTCTTCGACTTCCGCACACCCACCCGCGATCTCTCCAAACTCTGCGCCCGCGAAGGCTTCGAGGCCCCCGTCGCCCGCCTGGTCTCCGAGACGGGCCGTCTGAGCAGACACCCCGTCTTCGTCGTCGGCGTGTACAGCGGCAAGGACAAGCTGGGCGAGGGCGCAGGCAGCTCGCTGGACGAGGCACGAACACGCGCCGCCGCCGCCGCACTCAAGGCCTGGTACCTCTACCGCCCCGTCGACGTCACCGTGCCCAGCAGCACAGAAGGCGAGCTCGACACTTCAAAGTGGCGGCCCAACATGGTCGACTGCGGCGAGGTCATTGTCTAACATGTGTTTTTTTTTACGCTCGCAAAGCAGGAAACCACACACTCTGGAGTATTGGGACTTTTGCGCATTCCGGCCATGTATTGTACGCATAGACAGACGACTTTGCATCTTCTTCACTTGTACACTTTGGGGCAGAGCGCGTCCAGAAAGACGACACAGAATCTAGTAGTGGAGAGAGGCGCAGAGACGCAGAGGAAGTGACGCGCGGCAGAGAAGACGCCACAAAGACAACCAGCGCTGCCACGGTTGACGAGCACAGCGCATAGCATGTACCATATCATATGTGACACCATTTCAGGAATACCATACCGAGATTCCACACCCTGTAAACAATACGAAGACCAACGTTGCATTCATCCACACCAAAACAATAATGTACTCACACCAAAAGCTCACTTGTGGAGAATCCTAACATGAAGGGTATATACACATAGAAAGAAGCCTATCTGATGAAAACGATTCTGAGCCGAACCACCTCGTTCCATACGAGAAACCCTGCTTACTGCTGTGCGAAAGAAGGGGGTATCATCCTCTTCGTGACATCCATCTACACGCATCATGTTTCAGAAAAATAACCAACCGTCTCCGTCTTGCGAGACTGCTGCTGGAAATACCCATCAAACACACTCAACTCGGGTCGGCGTGGCGGCGAGTTGGTCATCCTCGGCTTGCTGATCGGCGGCTCCATATCGACGAGCGTCTTGTTGGCGTTGGCCATGGTCGGTATACCACCATTGGATATACCCAGCGACGCAGAAACCTGTCCACTGTACCCGCCGCCGTCCAAACTTCGTCGTCGCCCTCCTGTCACCTTGCCAGACCCGAGACTGCCCATGATTAGACTCATCTTGATTCGCTCTTTCGGGCGCGGCAGCATCATCTTTTCCACAATGCTCAGCCATTCTGCTTCGGCTTTGAGTTGGCGGAGTCTTCTGCCCGACCCATTCAGCCCGTTCCGGAGGCTGGCGTTTGTCGAAGCAACGAGGCGATTGCGCCAGCTTCCCACACGATCCAGGTGTGCGTGGAACGATGCGTCTTGTGTCGATCCGGCTCGGTATTGCGTGAATGCCGACAGCGATTGGTTTTGCGCTACAGTGAGCATCGTGAGGAAGATGCATCCCAGAGAAAACACGTCAGCCATTCGCTTACCGCGAGACACTATCGCCTCGGGCGCCGCGTATATGTATGTCTGATCTTGAGAGTAGGCTTGTAGCTGATCGAGACGTTGCGATGTAGCCCTGGTCGGACTGAATGTGTCCATGTTGTGTCCTATCTCGAAAGGGGCAAGCAATATGCGAGCGCCATTCACAAGGATCTTGCGCGGCCGGATGCTTCGGTGACATATCGATTGAGAGTGCAGGTATTCAATGGCCGACGCAAGGTCGTACATCCAGTCTACGAGAAGCCTGGAGCGGGAGGAATCGATCCCTGGCATGGCTAGGTACTCATCGAGACTGCACTGCGCTTTCTCCACCACAATACCTACGTGGTTAGGCTGAGCGTAGGAGCAAAGCAGTTTCTCAATGCTTTTGTGCTCGAGTTGTTTATATTTACTGATTTGTTCCAGCACAGCCGCTTTCTGAGATGGACGCGTCGTGACGAAACGCTTGCGAACCAGGACGCGTTCGTCACTGCTACCCAACATTCGTACTCTGTCGACGCTCTTCTCAGAGCTTTTCGAGCTGCGAATCAGGTTCAGAGATTGCAAAGGAACAGTCTCGCGCGAAACAAAGTCTGTATGACCCCCATTCAGCGGCATCTCTTTAGACGTAGCACGCCACTGCTCATCCACAACTTTGCGGGCGTCCGCTACGATACCCTGAAGGCGATCCTCGGGAAAAGGAAGGCTCTCGTCCCTGAGGTCAAAAAACGACGCTTGTCTCCAAGATGCAACATCCTCACATACATAAAGAAGGATAGCGAGCCGCGGATTGGATAGTGTCCACTGCCATATCCTTTTGATTTGAACGGCATCCCAACCCTGCCTTCGACACAGGTCATAGAACCACCCTGATAAAGACTGCCCTTGCGAAGAAAGGACAGAGGTGTTGATAAATCCATGTAACAATGGAGTCAGGGGTGCAACGGGCTGACGATATGGGTTGGGAGAGCCTGGAAACGATGGCGCTGGTGACGCAGGATACTCCACGTGCTGGAACACTTCTCCAGTCACCGACGAAGGTGGAGACATGGGCACAAATCCTGCCATGGCTTTGATGGGACGTAGCGGTTGCGGCGCGATTGGTGTTGGTGTCGTCGATCGACTCGTGTATGGCGGGGTACGAGTTGGGCTATGCTTGGGCGAAGATTTTGGTGACTTGCTCGAAGTGACTGAGCTTGAATTGGCCATGACATTTGACCAGGGATTGTTGTTCGTAGTAGTCGGCGTAGCACTCCGGCTGGTCGACGTCGATACGGAAGAGGACGTAGGAGAAGAAGGTCCACGGTTGTACCAGGTCGGCTCTTCGTGTAGGTTGACCATGGAAATTGTGTGAGACAGACTATATTGAGGTTTGGGGTAATCGCCTGATGGCGTCCGCCATGGCGAGTTCGATGCGTGTTGCATGGCCAAGAGTACACACTTTCTGAACAGTTACAGGAGGACCTCTAGGCGATCAACAACGGATACAATACCACGTGCAGACCAAGAGATGGTAGTGCTAAACGCTCCGGTGTTCAAGCTACAAGCACAAAGGACGGACTAGACCGAACATGTCTGGGATCCAGGTAATGGATGTGGAAAAGGCAAGCAAAAGGGAGGTCGGGCGCAGAAGCGTTCGTCACCAGAACAAGTACTAAATCACTTTGCGGGACAGGTCGCGTCGTGCCGGAACAAAGTAAGGCTGACCTCCATCAACAGCGCAGAGGCTTTGATGTGTTGGCAGCGAGTCGCCCGCATTTTGTGCCACATTAGTAGAGCGTTACAGTATATGGTCTTAGGTATGTGTGTTGGGCGAATGCAAACTGGGCAGCATCGCACACTTGCGGAATAGTCATATGCAAGCGAACGTGGCCACCTGAGACTCGCCTCTTGCGTAAGAGTGCAACTTATGCAAGTGTTCGCAGTCAAACGAGTCTTAATTGTGCCAGATCATCCAGGGGACCATGTGTGTAGCGCGCGAGCCGTCCCGAAGGTCTTTCCGCCGCAATCGTCATTCGTGGTGGTTTGACGAGGCTGCCGCTTTGCTGCAGGATCGAGGCTGCCGTGTCACGAGCGAGCATAGGGTGGACGCGGAACCATCGTATCTAACAGACACAAAAGGCGCTATTGCCTTAGACGAACCAACCGAAAGACTTCTGGCGGTTCGTGAGTGCTTGCTGATCCGTCAAGACTAGGCCACGATGTTCAGCGTCACCTGCTCACCGCATGTCCTCGGCACCCAGCACCGGAAAGAAGATGCAAACCTATGGTTCTGGGCGTGGGACGACAGGGAGATAACACTGTACAGTTGGTGCGCCAAAGGTAGTGCTGCGATGTTCATCAGTATACAGAGTAAGGAAATCGCGTGAGCAAAGAATGTCCGTGTATCTCCACTCAGGCTGCAGCCCTCAATTACCGGTGCTGGAACTCTCCGCAGCGCATGCTGCACGCACAGACTACCGGTGATAACGTCTCACTGGTCTGAGTTCAGATTTGGTCTTACCGTGATCACGACCTGGTGTATGTTTTAGCAGAGTTGCTTGTCGTGGCTGAAGTTGAGTGTCGTGGCTGAAGTTGATGGATGGAAGATTGGCTGCAGGCGGTTGCATCCGTGCGCTTGACAGCAGCGATCAACAACTACCACCGCATAGCCAACTTCACGACTACATCAGCAAGTGATAATGATACGTCCCGATCTTATAAGGTATGCAAGTAGAAGCCATAGAGCCTGTACGGAATGTGACTGCCGCCTTCTCAACATGCCCTTTTGATCGTTCACAAGTCTTGCTTCTCGAGATCTTGCACACGCTTCAATTTCTTTGCGGAGAAGGACAAGGGACCAAACGATATCAGGACTACACACAATAGCGCGTAATAAGGGCCTGTCTGTTTGCTGTTCTACAGGGCCAAGAACGCCTCACAGCTCTCGTCCACTCGGCTGGCGCCAAAAGAACGACAGCGGAGATTTTGATAACCTCAAGTCCATCGTCGGTGATTTCCGCAGTGGCTCAAATGCCTCGAGACGATAGTGGTGCGTTCAGCGGCGTTCAACGAAGCTGTGTGAAGATGAAACCAGGCGCCCGAACGAGCTCGGTAAGCATGGCCTCCTCAGCGCTCATTGGCCGAGAGCCATCGACCTTACAAGCGCCTCTTACATCGTCTGTGCACTACGACACAGAGCCTCAACACCAATTGTCTCAAGGGGCACGAACTCGTCATGCCTGCTCCGCTACTACCACCGGATTGATCTGCTGCGAGGAAACATCTGGTTGGTCTCCGCCAGTGGAGTTCCCAATCTCCTAACTTGAGCTTATTTTCAGGCACTACTGGACGGACGCATAGAAAGATTCCGGGTCACCTGTCGCAGACTCGAGCAGCACCGGTCTCATCTCTGTTATGGCATTTCCGCCCAGCCATCGTGTTGCTTCTCCAGTAGGACAGTGATGACTGAGTCACGCCATGGGGAGCCCAGCATCGGACACTCCAAGACTGCGTGGTTTCGTTCTTCACCACTGAGCCACATTCCTGTCCACATTTGTGCCAGGTTCCAGGTACTAATGCTTCTGACGCGGAGCCACTTCTCTTAGCCATCCAACACTTCACTTCTTCATTCTCTTCCAAGCCTTCGCTACTAGGCACTCTCTTCTAGTACGCTGCTGGCCAGCCTTGAACCTTCCAACTAACAAACTTTAATCAAATTTGCGCAACTAATACCACTCTTTACAATGTTGTTCAAGACTACCGCGCTTATTGGCCTGCTCACTGCTGGACACGCAGCTGCCTTCAAGCTTGGCCAAGTTGACACGGTGTTGCGTCGAGGCCAGGATTTGGAAGAGGTACTTCGACGGGACGCGGGCCTTCTCGCCACTCTCACACAACGACAAGATGCCAACGCCGCTGATACTGCACCATTGGCTTCGTTGACACCAGCATCCGGTGATGCCTCGAAAGCAGACTTGCAAAAGTGGGAGGAACAGACACGGGCAGCGTGCATGCAGACACTGGGAAACCTCAACGGCCAAGCCTCGAATCCAAGCGGAATTGCTGTATGCTACAACGTGCCTTTTCTCGATAATTCGACAGGTGTCTTCCAGGCCGAACTTCGCATGTACAACGTATCGGCGCCCGTCGACCCGTGGCAGAGCGTCACTGCAGCCGATGTCAGTATGACGCTCTCGTATCTCGGTGCCACCGTTCAAGCGATGAACATGAACAACACCAAACGAGAAGTCAGTGAAGCCCAGGATCGTGCGAGACGGAACGGGGGAACATTGGTCGAGCGGCAAACAATCACCGGCATGACTGAGTTGAAGACGCTCATGTATGTTGGTAAGATCAACTCGAATCTGATGGGCCCGGCCATGACTCAGTAAGTAGACTTTTAATGGGCTTCTTGAATTGCCACTAATCCATACTATAGGGATGCTCTTCAGCCGCTGCTTGTTCCTCAAATTGATCTCGCTGCACGTAACCCAACAACAAATGCAGATGTTACTACGACGCTCTCCAACAAAGAAGCTCGTTTCGTCAATGGCGTCTTCGCACAAAAGGCCGACGCAAACGCGCCTTCGAACGCCGATCCAACCGCCGCAGCAGCAGCCACTTCCGCTGTATTCCTCGCTGCTCCTTTCGTTGTACCCGGCACTGCTCTCGCCTTCTTCCCTATTGGCCTGATCGTCACCTCCATCTGGACCGGCTTCTTCATTCTCGCGGTTGGCCTGGGCACATACGGTCGCATCCAATTCCGCGACCAGTACAGGAGACGCATGAACGCGGAGAAGGCGAGGAGCGTACGCACAATCTAATTTTGTCAAGCGAAACGTTCGTTACGAATTCCCTTTTCTATAGACATTGTACATAATTCTCCATCCTGGCGATGCACCCAAATATCAAGCGGCGCAATTGCTATGGCGGAAGCAGGGGGTGGTGGGAAAGAAAGAAAGCAATCATTCTATCTATATACCAAGATCAAATCAATGCAAAAGTACAAAGGTAGCTGGACATGTAAGACTCACGTTCCGTCCGTCATTAACCGCCACCGCCGCGCTCTCATTGGCTGAATTATGCCGATCGTGTCTTGAACATCACGCCCTGTCCACAACATGAGTATGACTAACGTATCTTGAGTCACCAGTAGAAAGAGCCACCAGTAGAACTGTACAAACAGATGTGAGGTTTGCCACCTCCGCCTGCATTATCCTGGTATATCTCAGCACATCACAAGACGGTATCCAACCATGGGCTCGGTTACAGATACAAACTCAACATTGCCAGTGAGGGCAAAGGACGGGGTCAAATTTGGGAAAGAGCTGAGAGAGAAGGAGTTTCTGTTTGAAAAAGGGTATCTAAATCTAAATCATGGTATGTGGAGCTTACTTCTGCTGTTTGTCAGATGCGACGGTGCCTTCGAGGTGTATTGAACTTCACACGTCTGGAAACACCTACCCTAGACGAAACATGCCCACATTCGAGAGATGCAGCCAAATCGTATGGTCTTCGCTTTAGTGCACTATGCATGGTTGCTCGCATCTCTCCACAACACCATCTAACGCCCCCAGGTTCCTTTGGTACTTATCCCGTCCCCATCCGCTCAGCACTCCGTTCCTTCCAAGACGCTGCCGAAGCCCGACCGGACGACTTCATCCGCTACAAGTATCCCGCCCATCTCAATGAGTCCCGACGCGCGGTAGCAAACCTCATCAATGCTCCACCAAAGACGGTAGTCTTTGTGCCGAATGCAACAACTGGAATCAACACAATCCTGCGCAATTTGAAGTTCGAAGACGGCGACCATATCCTCTACTTTGCTACGATTTACAAGGCTTGTGGCACGACAGTGCAGTACATCACTGAGACTACGGCTGCGAAAAGCGTGAAATTGGAGTATACGTACCCAGTTGAAGATTCGTGGCTCGTTGATGCGTTCAAAGAGAAGGTGAGGGAGGTGGAAGCCGGCGGTGGCAAGGTCAAGATTGCCATCTTTGACACGGTGGTAAGCATGCCTGGCGTGCGTGTCCCCTTTGATGCGTTGACAAAGACATGTAAAGAGCTGGGAGTACTTAGCTGTGTGGATGGCGCGCATGCTATTGGGCATTTGGAGCTTGATATCCAGGAACTGGATCCGGATTTCTTTGTGAGCAATTGCCATAAGTGAGTACCTCCCATCTCTCCAGGTCTCTTACAACAAAAGCTGACGTTGGTGCAGGTGGCTCCATGTACCTCGCGGTTGTGCGGTTCTGTATGTACCAGTTCGGAACCAACGTCTCATCCGTTCCACCCTACCTACCTCGTGGGGATTCAAGGAGCTTGGGTTGTCACCAAACACCGTCAACCCTAAGGGTGCGTTTGGTGCCGACGTCGAATCCGAATACATCGGTAACTTCGAATTTGTGGGCACCATTGACAACGCCCCTTATCTGTGTGTTCCCAAAGGCTTGGAGTGGCGCGAAGAACTCGGCGGCGAGAAAGTCATTATCCAATATTGCACCAAGCTTGCTCAGGATGCTGGGAAGCTAATTGCTGAAGTTTTGGGAACTGAAACTATGGATAACCATACGAAAACTCTAAGCCAATGCTGTATGGCAATGGTACGTCTGCCTATCGATGTTGCAAAGGTAAGCCAGACAGGTGAGAAGGCTGGTCTGAACAAGCAAGAGGTCGGTGGAGCTGTGACAGGCTGGCTGTTCAGAAAGATGGTGGACGACTATGGGACGTTCTTGCAGGTGCTGTTCTACGGTGGTGCATGGTGGGCAAGGCTGAGTGGGCAGGTCTATTTGGAGTTGAGTGACTTCGAAGGAGTTGCACCATTGCTGATGCAGCTGTGCGAGCGGGTTGAAAAGGGTGAGTGGACCGGAGTTGCTGGAACAGAAGTATCAGCTTGAACCAAAAGAACAAGCCGCGACGCAAGTACCTGAATAGACACAAATGCAAACCCAGGGCTACTCTAAACGCCTGCTACCTCTTGCAGAGTGCAGTCTATTGAACAACCATCGAAATTACCGAAGATTGGTACAAGCAACATCACTACATAGCAGAAGATATGACTGTGAAGTGTTATGGGAATCTATTTCTATCTGCAACGAGATCGAACCGCAAAGTGCGCGGGCTGTCAAACAAAAACCTCGCAAATTTTGAGATCCAGACGCCAGCCATGACCACTACTACCATCATTATCATAGGCAAACATCTAAGCCAGGTATGCATGCACCGTAACCATCATGAAGAAACAAAGAAAGACTTTTTGGCGGGGCGAGACGTTTAATCATCCTCGTCAGAGAAGACCTCCTCACCACGCTTGCGGCGGGCCATGCGGTCCTTCTTCTTCTTGCGCATCTCGCTGGAGGTGAGCTTCTTCTTCTTCTCTGTGGCGGCCTGAAAGTTATTAGCGGAAGCTTCTGAATAGGAATGAGGATTTATCGTACAATCTTGTTACCCATGGCATCGAACTGTGAACAAGAAATTAGCATGTGTTATCGACACCGAGAGGGGATGTACTAACCTTCTCCTCCTCCTCACCCTTCTCAGTGAGACGGGGACCAGCACCCTGGCCCTGGACCCAGTTGTGACCGGAAGGAGTCATCTTGCCGTCAAGGACAGCCCAGACTTCCTCAGTGAGGTTCTTGGTGAACTCAGCAGAGTGAGTGATGATGATAACACCACCCTCGAAAGACTTGATGGCCTTGGACAGAGCACCGAGAGAGTCACGGTCAAGGTAGTTAGTAGGCTCGTCAAGGACGATCAAGTGGGGGCGTTGCCACGAGCAGGCGGCAAGGACGACCTTGACACGCTGACCACCAGACAGACCACGCATACGCGAGTGAGAAACAAGTTCAGCGTCGAGACCGAAGTTGGCGCAGTGAGACTCAATCTCCTTACGGACCAGAGGACGGAACTGACCGCTGGCAAGAGCCTCCTTCTGATCAACCTCAGCAACCATCTTGGAGTGAGAAGCCATGATCTCAGTACGGGGAATCCAGGCGTTGTCAGCAGACATCATAGGTGTCCAGCGCTCGTTCTTCATGCCGACGTTTTCACCAAGAGCGAACGAACACTCGTACTCATAAGAGTTCTTGAACTTCCTGCGGGAGTTGATACCAATGACACGACGCTGGGTACCCTCAATGCGGTAGATCTTGTCCATGGCCTTCTCGTCCTCCTCGGTGACGATCTTGTTGGCACGGTCCATAGTCTCACGGTCCTCACCAGTCTGGAAACGCCACTGGATGTACTCGGAAGGAGTCTTGTCGAGGTGGTGATCGATATGGGCGAAAGCGTGCTGCTTAATGTAGGCGATACGGATGTTCTCGTGGTGGTAGATCTCACCAGAGGTGGGAACAAGCTCACCAGTCAGGACGTTGACGAGGGTGGACTTTCCGGCACCGTTAGGACCGATGACGGCAATACGCGAGGAAAGCGAGCACTGGAAGGTGATGTCGGCAATCTGGGGCTTGGAGGTACCCTCGTACTGGAAGCTCATGTTGGTGGCACGGAGGATAGCCTTGGCCTTGGTCTTGACACCCTCAAGGAAACCGGGCTCAGGGAACTTGAACTCGAGGTCCGAGGCGCTGAGCTCGTGGTATGAGCGGGCAGAGGGCACACGCTTGACGAACTCGTCGAGGTTACCACGGTAACGCTTGAGCTTGAAGCGCTCGTAGTGGACAACGTGCTGGATGACGTTGTTCAAGAACTTGCTGTCGTGGGAGATGACAATGGATGTGCAGGGGGAGTTGATGAGGTAGTCCTCGAGCCACTTGACGTTCTTGACGTCCATGTGGTTGGTAGGCTCGTCGAGGAGCAGGATATCGGGCTTCTCGAACACGGCACGGGCAAGCGCGAGCTTCATCTTCCAACCACCGGAGAGAGCGGTGATAGGACCTTCAATCTGCTCGGTGGTGAAACCGAACTCAGCAAGGGTCTTCTCGATGTCGGACTGCTCGTCCTGGATACCGACGTTGCGGAGCTTCTGGACAGTCCAGCCAATGACGGTCATCTCAGTGTCAGCAGAGTCCAAGTCGTGCTCGACGTAGACGGTCTTGACCTCGTTCTGCTTGGGGAAACCCTCGACCTGCTCGTTGTTGATGGCGCGCATAAGGGTGGTCTTTCCGGAACCGTTGGGTCCGAGAAGACCGTAACGCTGACCACGCTTCAGACGGAGATGGGTCTGGTTGAGCAGAATCTTAGCACCATAGGCCAAGTTGAATGTGCAGTTGCAGAGGTCCTCGCCCTCTTCCTCATCAGGCTCGGGAACGTCCTCAGCAACGGAAGCGGGCAGAGACTTCTTGCGAAGGTTCTCAGTGATGTCCTTGGCCTCCTCCTCGCCAACAAGGACGGCGATGAAAGGACCGGCGTTAGCCTGCCAGTTGAGGCCCTCGTAGTCCTTCTCGTCGATGAGCTGACCACCGATGGCACCAATGTAGTTGACGACGGGAGTGAACCTCTCGTCGAGCTTGTACTTGGAGGGAAGGACAGCCTTGAGGTTGGCGGCAATGGTGGAAACGTCACCATCCTTGGAGATCTCGGGGATCTTGCCGTCCTTGACGTGACCGACACGGATCAAGGTGTCAAGACCCTGGCGGGTCTTCTCACGGGCCTCGGGGTCAGCAAGGTTGTCGTGGTTCTTCTCAAGAGCAGGCATGAGCTTGGGCAAGAAAGCAGCGACAATCTGGGGGTCCTCGACAAGCTTGCACATGTTGTCAATGATGACAGCAGTCTTACGCTTGATGGCAGTCTCGCGCTCAACGAGACCACGCTCGAGAAGGGGAACCATGATAGCCAGGGTAGGCTCGTGGACGTCAGTGACGAAGGTGGTGGCACCGAGCAAGTGAACAGTCTCGGGGACGTTCTCTGGCTTGGAGATACACTTGATGAGCTCGGGAATGAAACGCTCAATATCCTTGTTGGAGATCAAAGCGCAGATCTTCTCCATGGTGGCGTAAGCAGCCTTCTTGACCTCGGGCTTGGTGTCCCACATGGCACCAGAGATAACAGGGATCAAGTCAGGGACACGGAAAGCCATCTGGGCGGGGGCAGAGGCGGCGAGTGTCTCGATGCACTTGAGGTCGGTCATCTTCTCGGGCCACTTCTGAGCGTTCTCGAGAGAGTGGGAGATGTGAGGGATGATGGCCTTGACAGCGTTGGGGTTGGCGGCAGCAACGATGGCCTCAGCGGCAGTCTGGGCAGCGACCTTGACGCCGCTCATCTTGTCACCGACAGCGGCCAGCACGTTCGGCAGGAGGGCGACGAGGTAGGGCTCGACAGCGGCGGAAACCTGGGCGTGCTGGGCGATGGCGCGGATAGCATCGAGGGCGCGCTCGCGAGCGACGGCATCCTTCTTGTTGCCGAGCTGCTTCTTCAGCAGTTCGACGGCCCTGGTGATTGTTAGCACTCGTGTTTTCTGTGGCTGGACGTAGGGTTCCACATACTTGGTGGGGGCATCAGCCTCCTCAATGTCACCGTTGATGAAGGTGGCAATGGAAGCAGCAGACGAGTTGATCTCGTCCTGTGCCTTGGAGACGGTGAGCTTGGAGAGAAGCTCCTCAAGAACCTTGACGGCCTGGTATGCATGTCAGCAAATGAGGTCGACGGGAGGCAAAAGAGCCCAAGTGCCGTCGTGGGTCACGAAGGCTCCGACTCCAGTGTTGCAAACGCACCTTGGAGTTCTCGCTCTTCTGCGCCGAAGCGTCGTGAAGCGCTGCGGGAGCCATTCTGAAGGTGTGGTGGTGGAGAGGTAGCGGTGTTGAGAAAAAGAGGGCGTCGAAGTCCTCTTATAAGCGAAAGGCGGCGGGGCCTAAAAAACCTTTCGGTGGAAAGATAGACGGAGGTCTACCGGGGTATCAAATCGCACAACGCGAGAAATGTGACAGACAGCTCTCTATACAGCTGGAATCACGACAAGTTTTTTTTTTGGTTGCCCAGAGAATGTGGGTGTAGAGCTTGCAAGAAAGGCGACAGCGCATGGAGGGGCTTAAATTCTGTGGTGGGCAATCGAGAAATTTCACACTTGCGGCCCGTGCGCTGATAGGCTAGCGTGGCGCTCCTTCCACAACCGGGCGAGGTTCGCCCACACGGTCCTGACTTGACACCAATCGCAGGCGGAAGACTACTGAAGTTTTCTCATGGCCCCAACGTCCCCAGTTATGCTGCTTGCCACCCTGTTTTGAAGAATGCCGTTGCTGTCTTGCTGTCTATGAGCGGGCCTCTGGAGCCGTGTCGCAGCCCTCGTTGTAGCGAGCGAGTCTATTTGTGGCAAAATCCAAGTACCAATGTATGCTCACCGCCTTCTTGGAGGCTAGCCGCGACAGCAATCCAACAAACCGAGGGTCCTGGATTATGCAGCATGGAATAGCAGGGACCTGCAACGTCGCCGGTGCCCCTTGCATTGCCTCTGGGTGTTCGTGGAACGAACGTTCAAGAGCCCATCACCATCTAATCGTTCCATGAATACCGCAAGTGAGTTCATGGTTGTTTCAGCGACATGGGCGTATGTGAGCAGATGGACTTGCCGAACGCTGTTGCAGCCCTGCAGAAGGCGCGCTACGGCCACCAGCGGAGACCTTCAACAAGCACCCTCGCACCGCCTATGGTGGTACACCGACGCTCGTTCTTAGCTTTGCCACCCACCGAGCACTCTTGCCGAGCACTCAACTCGAAACTGCGGTCCGGGTCGCTCAAGGTCGGGAGTCTACATGAGGTCTGGCCAACTGCAGGTCGTGACTCTTTTTGTCCCTCGGAACTTCGGTGAGTGGTCGCAGAAATTGTTCCTGCGCCTTTCTAGCGCGTCTTCGAATCGACATCAGACCAACATCTCATCTTCGCGTATCGACCATCATTCACAGCGTCCGCCATCATAGCTCGTTTAAGCCATCTTTTTTGCGCTACAACCCCTCTAGTTCTGCGCAACAAGCCACAGCTTTCGTGTGTGTAGAGCTGCTACCGCGCGCTGCCCCTACCGTGGTTGCACAGGGCGCCGAACCGCATGTACCTCAGCAATGCCGTCTCCTTATCGATACCCCAGGCTCCTCCGCACTTTTTCCTCCGCAGCACGCTTGTACCAATTCGTCTTGTCGGTGGCATGATTTTGCACATGGAGCTGCGTCTTGGTGCCAAATGTGAAGTAGCATGGAATTATGCTCAGCTGAGCATACACAGTCCTATATGTGTGACCGCTACCCGGTCGAGATTTGCAATATGCGTGCCTTGATTTTGTAGATATAGTGTGTTGTGTCCATGTTAACAGCATGGCTTCCGTGTGATTACCATGAGCGCAATGTTGAATACGCTGGCCTTCTGGCGAAATTCGATTCGAAGTGGCTGCTCCTTCACCGAAATCATGTTGGAGCTATACATTCTACAACCCAACTGCTAAAGTCTAGCTGGCCTTGACGAGTAGCCAGTAGCCATTGACTGATAGTCATTATCTATCTAACTTCTGACAGCTACTGTCATCATTTACCTCATACTCACATGGATCTCCCATTCCTCAGTCACGTAAGATGGTATCTAATCGTATAGACGACAACCACTTATTCAACCTAGGAAGTAGATTTTCGGGAGAGTATGTGAGTGTCCTGAAAAAACATTACCGGCTATGATCTTGAGCGTGATGTAAACAATGCAAAGATGGTCATTGGTAAACTTCGGATACTGAGATTGCCAGAATAGGTGGCGTTAAACATGGCAGACAACCTCTTGTCGGCTGGTAAACATGTCGATGTCATTGACATACTACTACCCACGCTTTCGAACCATCACGTCGACGAAGCAGGTGGAGAGAAGCCGATGCACAAAACCATATCACTCATTAGGCTCAAGCAGTGGAAGTACGAACCATCGATTAGACAATAGATCCTACACAGCCTTTTATCCCCACCGTGTCCTCGCTGGACCTCTACCTAGCCCATTAGAATCCTCCAAAGTGACGTGCGCCGGTGATGAATATGCACAAGGGCGCCAGTATGCAAAATTTTGACAAACGAATCCAACACCGCCCAAAGGCATCCCTCATTGAAGGGTGTCTATAACCGGAAATGCTGAGGAAGAGTGTAACGCCAATATTCAAACAGTGCGCAAATGAGGCGCGGGGTAATCGCAGTGACAAGAATGCCGATGGGAGGAATACAGGTAAAACAGATGTCGCTATGTCGGTCATGGTCGTTTTTTGGTCTCGCTGCTCGTGTCTGGTATCTCAAAGATACTCCATACTCTCTTTGAGGGAAATCTCGTCGCGTCGAAGTGTATAGCGACAAGCCAGGCGCAGAGGATATTAGCGAGATGATGAAGCACATACGCATAGGTTACACCGTAAACGGCAGCGTATGCAGCGATGGAGAAGAGGAAAATGTTGGTGAAGAACGAGTACCGAGACTGGACACGGGGGATCATGCGGCCAGTACTCAGAGTCTCGACTAGGAAGATAAAGGGCATGATGGATAGGATGTTGTGATGAGATGAGAATGGTGTGAGCCAGTGCACTGTAAGGTTGCGTACCCATACGACCAGGACTGGTAGGTTGATCGGTAGGATCCAGATCATCAGAATGAGGATGGAGTGAGCATAGTTGTAGAAGTTGTAGTTCGTGTCGAGACGTGTCTCTTTCGCCAGCTTGAAACCCCGGATGCAGGTGGCTAGCTGGACAAGACACAACACCATGTAAGCGAAGTGGTATGGGATGACGGTTGAGACCAGCGATAGCAAGGCTAGAGTTGTGATGACGCGCTGTTTAGTCGACGTGACCGCGAATGCTTTGGGCGTCCTCTGCCCTTCCTCGTTTCGAAGGGCTGCCGAGCTGATCAAGGAATAGACCGTAGCCAGAATGTAGGTTAGCATTAGAGCAACATAGTTGAGGACCACGCATATGCCAATGCACATGACACCGAATAGCGGTACCAGGAACCAGAAAAAGGCATCATCAGAGCCAAGGAGTAGTTCGTGATTGGCGTCGTCCAGAAGTGCAGTAGTGTTGCTGGCAACAGCATTGAGTGGCCAGTGCTTGAACGATTCACTCCGAGCACCCGCCAATGCAATTGACAAGAATGTCAAGGCTGCAAAAGCGAGCGGCACTGAAGTACGCAGGCATTCGTTGAAACCATTGGCGAAACTCATAAAGACACCCGTCTCGTCGTAGACTCTGAATTGCTGACGAATGACCAAAGCGACGATCAGTAGTGGGAACGCAGCAAACACAATCCGATACCGCATCCACAGCTTTCCCATGCTGCCTAGAATATCAACCCTCAAGTTGACTTCCACAGTGCTGTCGCAGGTTGGATCAGACCAGATCTGAAGAGACAAACCACTCGACGGTTGTTTGGCAAACAGATTCGGTGGCATATATGGTGACACACCATGCAGGTTAAGGTTCGCATCTTTGACGTTCACGAAAAACTTGCTCTCATGGACGTCGGTGATGTACTGCCGCAACAAAGGGGCAAAAAGCTCTCCACGATCGCACGACTGCTTGCCAATGTGGACGTTGTAAGCCAAGAGAGCCGAGCTCAGAGCTGGGACTTTGATATCCATAGTCAATGAACGACGTGCCGAGAGCCTGAAATTCAGTCCAGTTGTGAGGAGGCGTTGTAAGCCCATGTCGACTTTGTAGACCGACTCGGATACATTACTGAACTCAGCAACAACCCAGGCAGTACTCCTCTCTCCAGATTTGTCCACAACAGCAACAAACTGCTGCTCTGACAGGTCCTTCAGATCGTATTGCAGATATGAGAAGGGGCGCTGATCTGTCCTGAATGGAAACGTGGATTGCCGGGTTGACTCAGGAAGGAGAATGACATCTGATGCAGCATTCTTGCATGCCAGCCGTGTAGCTCCAGAACTTTCGCCGGAAAGATCCATGTTCATTGAGAATAGCGTCGCTGACTGTCCAGTGTAGTGCGGGTAGATGCTGCAGAACAGGATCTCAAGCTTGCCGTTCTCGCCAGCCGCATCCAGCCGCTCATTAGTTAGAAGGGTGAATTTCTTGTCTTGACGCTCGTCCTGTGGTGGCACGGGTAACAGATATGCTTTTGGCTTTTGTTGAGCTTTCCCTAAACTTCGCAACACGAGCTTCTCGCCCTGCGAGATGACGGCGCTGTCCTCTTCTAGAGTAAGAAGCGTCTTTGCTTCCTTGTGTGGCAAAGTCTTCTCTGCGGTGTCTTCCAGACCAGTAAGGAATTGCTTTTTGAAGCCGCGCATGCGCTCTGCGCGAGGGACTGTCTGGGTCGCGCGTGATGCGTCGATGACATCGTAGAGTGCGCGCACAACGCTCTTCCTCTCCTGGTCGCACCATGTAATGGCCAGATGGTCCATGCCCGTCCAGACGTTGGGCATCGAGGAAGTAAAGACAGTGAACCCATGGGTCTCGGGCACCAGAGATGCTATACTAGCATAGTCTGAGGAGACGACGGTGTCCAAACCACCACCAGCAATGGAGATGAGCGTAACGTGCCACAGCGGGTTATCGATTGCCCACTTCTGCGAGTAAGCATGACGCCAGTAGTCGTTGACACCCTTGTACAGGCGGACGATGTCTCCATCGAAGGAGACAGGTGGCCGTGCGTGTGGTGCTGCAAGCGTCACGATGGTGTTGATGGAGTTGGACTGATAATTGGGCATGGTAAGCATAGTACGAGCCACCATGCCTCCCATCGAGTGACCGACTATGACGACGGAGGTAGGATCCGGTAGGTTCGAATCGCGAGCTGAGCGCCCTGGGGTGTGGTATAGAGATAGGATGTAGGTGATGGCATCGTTAAGATATTCAGCCTGGTCGAGCAATGTTTGGCCGTGGAATGCTGTAAAGTCCTCGTTGAAGTCGACAGAGAAGAAATCGAGCGGCCTCTTTCCTGCCCTGGATGCGCCCATGTCGTGTCTAAGAGCGTTGTGGTAGTGGTATGCTGCTTCGGCTCCAAGAGGACGCACTTGCTTGTAGCTGCCGGCGTTTCCGGGAATGAAGAGAACTGGCACTCCCTTGACCTACAGCTTGTTAGCGACTCCCATGTAGTGCGTGTGATACGGCGCACCCTGCTATCATCGTCTATGCCACCCTCACGGTAGAGATACAGCGAATACTTGCTGGCGAAGCGGGTGTGCTCCGTGTCGAAGTCGTCGAACTTGTGGAAGATGGGGCGCATGTACGACATGTCGCAGCCTTTGGTGTCGAGCTGGCGCGTGAGGAACGACTGGGCCATGAGGAACAGGGCGGCGAAGCCCAGCAGGGTCGTGATCAGCGTGTAGGGCGAGCAGGCCCAGGGATTGCGCAGGCGCAGGCGCCATCTGGTGTTCTGGCCCTCGACCATGCTGTCTGGCGTGATGTCTCTTGCTAGCGGCGCTGCAGCAGAACGTGTCTTGCCATTCGGCATGGCGACGGCGGAGGCGCTGGGTTGTCGTCGTGTCGATGCGGGTCGCTGGAAGGGCACATTCCCCTCTTCGCTCGTCCTCTTCACGTCTGCCCAGTGCGGCGTGTGTGCGTGTGTGCCTTGTGTGCCCTCAGAGCCTTCAGAGCCTTCAGTACCTTCAGAGCCGTCGTTCACTGTGCTGCCATAGTCCGGGGGTTGTGCGGCCAGATTTACGGGGGTCGAGACGGCGAGGTCGCGTCCAGGTTTGCGCCCTGTCGGCGGCGACTGTGGCATTTAAGGAGGGCGTACGGCGTGGTGCCAGCGAGCGTGCGTGGTGCCGCGTGCTTCCTGCCTCAGCGTCGAGCCTAGCTGCTCTGGCTGCTCTGGCTGCTCAAGGGTCCAGCGAGTGTGGTTCGCAGCGCAGGCACGGCCTCTGTTGGGAACGCCGTCGCTCGCAGTCACAATCGTCTGGCGGCTGCAGTGGGACGTCGGGCTTCTCGTGCGTGCAGTGTATGTACAGTGATATGTACAGTGACTGCACCCACAGCTGGCCGGCGAGAAATGGAAATGTTGAGAGCTAATTGCGACTCGCGCACTGGGAGCAACGGGCGACGCAATCGCCAAGCAGCGAATGGAGCCCCGAAGATTCGAGCCACAGATCGTCAATAGGCCACGACGTGAACAGTGAGAGAGACGCCAGGAGGCTCCGGATCCACGGGAAAGCACTGACAACCTCCAGCACGCACGAGCAGCCAGCAAAGAACGAGCGACGACGTTGTCATGCCTAGAGGTACTGACATGCGCCCCATTATTGGCTTGCTGCAGACTCTTTGCCTGGCGCGCGAGGCTTGCGGCTAAAACTACGCTATGACGACGATTCGACGCCGGGATCCCGCAAAAAGGTCCGGCGCCGCATGGCTCGGCGCCATCCACCACGACGAAACTGCCCTCCAAGAGTCCGAGTGCAGTGTGGTGTCCATCCCGTCTGCATCACCTGACAAGGCCTCTCCACCACGAGCTTGCTTGGGAGGTGTTTCTGACTGCTGCCGACAGCCGGCAGCATCTGGATTCTGCACGTCTTCTGCTAGCAACCGCAGCCAGCAGCCTCGAGGTCTCGGATCGCTCCAACATCCCACGCTACTGGAACGTGCACACGGACACCATGCAATGGTGCGTTTTTGGAAAAGACCATGGTGTCTGCGACGTCACGTTTGCACTGACATTGTGACCGACGTATTCAACCAAGGTTGAGGCGCTTTCACCTACCCAGTTGCTGCATCAGGCCGTCCACTGCAGAGAGAGGGCAACGGTGATCGCCCGGCACCAAGACATCAGGATCCATGTTTGATGATCCTTCGCCCCCAACTCGGCAATCTGCCGCGCACGCACAATCTCCAGTCTCCAGTCTCCAGTCTCGAGTCTCCAGACGAAACTCAACTCCACAACACCTTCACGCCGCACGGCTTGGTGTCCATGACCGCCTTCACACTGACATGCTGCACCTGCAAGTCGAGTACCCAGCCTCCTCTTGGCAGGTGCACCAATAACTATAGCTTAGAGCTTATCACCCGCCGCTGATTGGCTTTGGAATCATACCACCGGACGCGTGCGGCATGCAGTTATCACCGCTACATTGCGCGTCTTGAAGGATGCCGGTGCTTGGCATGTGCAGCGGGAGTCAGGATTACAGCAACACATTGCAGCCACCACAAGCGTTATTTCCGACAAGCTGTCTCATGGTCAGGTAACCTTACTTTTTGAGCTCCCACGCCTGCAATGGCAACGCCAAAGCTTGCTTTTTCGCACGGAACGTTGCGCTCATACACGTCCACTACAGCGCTCGCTCTGGGGCTATCTACACAAACCCGCTGAACCCTATCTTTTCGAGTCCTTCTTTCAGCATCCAGCCCAACATCCATGATTTTCCTATTCCCATCACACTGACGTACATTGCTATGAAAACCGAATTCAGCTCTTTCCATGCACTCTCATTCATCCCGCTTTGTGTTTCGATTAACACCAGTACGTGCAGCAAGAAAGCTGCGTAACTGTACTTTCCAACATCGATACCAACAATACTCCAATTGCTCTTCAGCACATCTAGTTTGGCAAACATCTTCAAAAGGCAGGTGCCTATTGTGAATCCAGCGAGTTCGTTCCAGAACGCGTAGAGTAAAGCATATCGGTTCCAGCCGCCTGCCATCAGTTCGATGCTGTCGCTAAGCTTGACTTCGTTTCCGTTCTGGCCAAGCAATTGTTGCAGACTGACCACTGTGACAAGTGCAGCACTGGCGCCCACACGTAGTAGTGTTTGATGGCTGACAACAGTGTCCAATCTCCCTTGCAGACTACGACGCACCCAGATGCCCGCGGTATAGTAGAGCACATATTGTGGAGTGTAACCAAGCTGTAAACTCATTGGTTTGAAGACCGTGCCGACCGGATACACCAAGCGGACAAGGAAACACGTCGTTGCCGTCAAAGTCAACACGCCAAAGACGCGACGCCCTGAGACCGTGCATACCTCTCGTTTTGGTGTACGCTCATCATCTCTCGGAACAGTAATCCTCTCTGCATCTCTTTTCCCTCCTGCAAAATCTTGCCTCCACACCAAGGCATAAACACCATCGAACACTACCACTAGCGAACAATACCACACTGGCCCCCTCACACCTCGCACACTCCCTACCCCACCCAGAAACGCCCTCAACACGCCTCGCCAGCCAAACCCCTTTCTTACAGCCAAGATCGCCTCCACCAAGCCCCTACTAAGAACACTATACACCACAGTTGGCACTCCCAATCTCTTCAACTTTTCCTCCAAAAACGCCCTTTCCGTCCGCTTCTTTGCAGCCCCAGCACTGAAGTACCCAGACAGCAGGAAAAAACTGCCCATGAAAAACGACTGATTGACTGCATTGAAAACAACCATTGGGGTACTCGAGCCGCTAGAGTGGTGCGGCGACATATATGGCCAGATACCTAGACCGCCGTAAGGTATGCTGGCGTGGTGCGCAATGACCAGTCCGGTTAGACAGGTGCGCAGGTTGTCGAGGGAAGAAGTGCGGTGAGGTGGCATGATAGACATGATGTATTGGATGATTAGAAGAGAAGAACAGGGAGAGGTCTACGCAGGCTTTATAACCCGTGGATGGGTGTCAGACATGCATGTGCTTGCAAGTGTTGGTCAGTACACTCTCACATTTCAACCTGGCGAGTTTACACGCGTCTAAGCTACGTGAGGCCTCCCAAAAGAGGGAAAGTTTACGAGTCTGTTTTATCTCTCTATTATCCCTGGAACTAATTAGATCCTACGGAAGAATGAGAGGGCTCAAGTTGGCGATTAAGCTTGGCTTGTGGGTGGATGGAAAATCTCTTGATCATGGTCTCAGTCATCATCGACGTTCACGACAAATCATGCAAGACCTTCTTTGAGCAGGACCAGACGAAAAAGTAATGTTTCGATGATCATCTTTGACTTTTTGCTATACTGGCCAATGCTCTAACGCCACAACAATGCAATGCAATGTTCTTTTATCTCCCTATATCATGTCGATAGCCCTCTATTTCCTCCTCTTACCACCACCACCGCCACGACCACTCTCCCCATCACCCTGATGTTGCCTCTTCTTACCCTCTCTCTGCCAGTACTCCTGCTTCTCCCTCTTCTCTCTCGCCTCCTTCATCTCCTTGTTCTCCTCGATCTTCTTCTTGTACGGTTCCTTGCGCTCCTCTTGCTTCTTGCGCCTCTTCTCCACCTTCTCGTTCCTAATAGCCATGACCTGGTTCATCAGACGACGGGCCTTCTTCTCCTCTCCACCAAGCACGACAGCGCGCTTCTGGAGATATGTTTCCTTCTTCTGTGGTTTCATGGTCGCGATCTGACTCTTAAAGGGAAGTTCGGCGGCGAGTTTGCGAGGGACGCGTAGCGGGTTGAACTTTCGCTCTTCACGTTCAATCGGACGGTATGCGCTGTTCTTGATAGATGGAGTAGGGATGCTGAGCTCGTGGCGCACGGCTCCCGTCAAGCGCATACCAGTCCAACTTGTACTCTCACCATTCTCCTTATCCTCGGCGGTGGGAGGGGCCAGTAGGTTGGTGACAGCATTATAGAAACGACGAGGCTTGATAGGATACCAGGCACGGAGGAAGACAATGTCGGACATGAGAATCTTGTCTTCGAATGTTGCACGGAAGTTGCCCTCAGGCTTGGACAAGGCACGCTTGATCTGCCCACGCACACCTGACACGGTGCGTATGCTTGCCCCTTCGAACTTTGCGATTTCGAGAGACGACTTGAACATGTCCTTGATGAAGGCAGTGTTCTTGAAAATCTTGTAGGGGTGCCCTGTGAGCTTAAGCTTCTTGACGATTTCAGTCGACTCGTCAACATTGAGGACGACACCAGTGGCTGATATTCTGAATCCAGGAGTCTTGTTCGAGAGCGACTGGATGCAGCAGAAGCCAGTATTGGGCGCAACGAGCGGACCATAGAACGTGCCGAAACAATGCATGTGCTCTGGAGTGTACTTGAGCATGCGGTTTCGCGTTCTCGAATCCGAGATGGAGTAGATGGGGGTGGTCTGGAATCGCCTCCAGCCAAGGGAGAATATAAGAGGATCGTTGGTTTTTAGAATCTTCTTGTGCCATCGGTGGCGCTTGATGCGAATCTGTACGAAACCGAAGCGTTCCTCAGTTGGAGTCAGACCACCGATGAGTACCGGGAATCGAGGGTTGAAATTGATAGAAAACTCGCATGGCACGTTCTCAAGGACAATACGGGCATACGTACCCGCCTTGTGGCCCTCGACGCGTTGGCGGGAGGCCTCGTCCAGTTGATCGAACTCGGCACGGTTGATGTCGAGTTGCTTCTTGAGCAAGGCCTTTTGTGCGTCGTACCAATCATCTTCACCGAACTCTTCTTCTTGTGCACCTTCCTTTCGAGCGTCTGCTTTGTCGTTCATGAAGCCTTCTCGGTCTTCCTCTTCGAATCGCAACTTGAGCTCCTCCTTTCTTTTCGCGTTCTTCTCTCGTTCTGCTTCGATTGTATCTGCTTCAGCCTCGGCCTCGGTATTGGGTTCGCCGCCGCCAAACTTCTCACCAGTTTCCATGTCTTCGAACTCCCCATCGCCTTCATCGTCATCGGCTTCCTCGAAACCTTCAAAATCATCGTCCTCACCATCGCCGCTCTTACCAGACATGTGGCCCGAAGCGAAGCGACTTTTGAGTGCTTGTATATTTTCCTCGTCTTCCCACTTCTTAGACAGCTCCTCGTAGTTAAAGCGCGCAATGTATCGGTCCTCGCTGTTTGCATCCTGAGCCTTGGACTTCTTGAAGAAACCGTCTTCATCGTCCTCATCGGCCTCAATATCTTCCTCACCTTCGTCTCCCTTCCACTTCTTGATGACGTCTTCTGGCGCTATGTCGAGATTGTACATTAGCTTTCCAAGCTCTGCAATCCGGTATGGTCGTTTTCTTCCGTGCATCTTCGCTGCGTTTTCACGAAGGTTGGCTTTCCAACGAAGAGTACCATCCTCGTCATCTTCTTCTTCATCAGAGTCAAACTCGCCGTCCTCAATATCGCTAGGATCCGGCTCGTCTCCTGATATAGAGCCGAGGTCGGAGTCACTGTCTGCGAATGCCACTTCCTCTGCAGCGTCGTCTTTATCTTCCTTTCGCGCCAGCTTCGGCTTTCTCGACGATGCACCATTCATGTCTAAAAAGCCGGTGTCATCCTCGTCATCCTCGTCACCACTGTGCTCCTGCTGAAGCTCGTCATCATCACTATCGATTCCGTCCAAATCCGCATCGTCAATGTCGTCAGCGTCCGCAGCTCTTGCTCGGCGCTGTGATCTCCGACCAGTGTTTCCGGCTTCTTCGTCGTCATCAATGTTCTGGTTATTAACAAGTTCGCCGCCACTGAAAAGCCTGAAACCGCGATCATCCTCACCAAGCAGTTTCCTTCCTCCCTGCAGGCCGATCATCATTTGCTCGCCGAGTCCGCGCTCCTGATCAGGCTCCTCATCCGGATTGAAGGTGTTGGTCTTAACATCGATGTAAACAGCATCCTTGTCCACCAAAACACCGCCAACGTCTGACATGGGCGCATATAGGATCTTCTGCTTCTCCCCTAGTCGTGTGCGCTTCTTCTTTCCTGTAATCTTCTCCGCCTGTTTTTCAAAATATGGGGTCGGACATGGATCGGGCAGCGCCTCGGTTGACGTCACAGTCAGGTCGCCAACACCGGGGATGTGAACTCGTGAGCCACCTGCTGGAAAGTTCGTGCCACGCAAATATCCGTACAGCGCGATTGTGCGATCGCACTTGGGGTTCTGTTCAATGTCGGTCGGGGGCGTGATGTCGAGGAATCTATCGGCCAAGGCGTAAGGATGAGAGTTCCTCCACACCAGCGGCCTGGGATTCTTCATGACACTCAAGAACCTACTCAAGTTCATAATTTCTCTATCAGGATACCTTCCATTGACCACTCCGGATAGATAGAAAAGCTTAGCGCCCTGATACAGTTCGCTCCAAAACCTATGCTTGAGACGCTTCTTCTGTAGCTTCAACGTCTCCTGTTTGCGGAACAGATCCAAATGTGTGAGGATGCCGAAGACGTTTCCTGGCATACCGGATGAAGACAGCACGTTGAGGAACTCCATGGTTTCCATTTCGAAGCCGTAATTGCCGTCAATCATGAGCAGGCAGATATCCACCACCTTGGCAATATCGATCATGCTCGCGAGCGAGTCGGACGGGCATTCTATAAATGTGAGGCGGCGGCGCTTCGAGGTGACGACGGTGAGGGGCCCTGACGGCGAAGAGAGGGTCTGCTTGGTGTAACGCCTGATCAAGCTCTTGATGAGCGTTGTTTTGCCAACGCCAGAGGGACCGACGACGGCGACGATGATGGGGGGTGCTTCCTCTGGGAGGCGGTCGACGAGCGGGACGTGGAGGCGCTTCTCTTTGACCTGTTGCTGTCAACACCGACGCTTGGTAAGAAGGAAGCCGCGCATACATCTTGGGAGCGCGCACCCTGCTTGGCCAATCTTCCTGGCGCCGCATATGCAAAGGCTTTGGGATTTGGTCCGCCAGAATGCGCCTTCTTCTCCTTCCCTTTCCTGTGCGGTCTGTTTGTCTGGTCCGCCATGTTTGCGACTGCCGAGCGTGTCTATTGTCACAGACACTTGTGTGGGCTAGGGCTAGCAGTGCAGCAAGAATCCACGGAAGAGCGTGGCGCGCAGGAGTTTCGACGTTGCGACAAAGCTGCACTGGTCCCGTCCACCAAAATTTCGAAACTAGCGGGCGCGCTAGCAGCGACGGCAGGGATGCGCCTGCCTGCGTTATCGATAGACAGAAGGGGCAGGAAGGCGCGACGACGATAGGCGAGCAGCGACAGCGCTGACCGTGCCCGCTCCCCCCCACCCACCGAGGGGCAGTGAGCACCTGCACACACGAGACGATGACGTGCGTGCCCCGGCCGCGCATAACCAAGGCTCTGCAGGGTCTCTCACCGGATAGGCCGAATGCTAGCCTTCTATAAAGCACGCCTTGACTCTTGTTCAGCGCGTGCTGTTTGTAAACAACTACATCTACATCTACATCTACATCTACACTGTGCCCCTCATCCAACCACGTCCCTGAGACCATACACACTCACCACCAACATGCCTACTACTTACAACGTACGAGGCACCCCTGCTCGACACGTGAGGGGCATCGCCGTTGTTAACGATGAGCAGGTTACCCTTAAGCCCGAGGCCTCGCCTGAGGAGCTCCAGAACGCGAAGAAGGAGGTCGAATCCAAGGGCGGCAAGATCACCCACGAGTTTAGTCTGATCAAGGGCTTCACGTACGCGTCTCCGCTTCGCACTGAGTTGGCAGCGACCATGTCTCAGTCTTGCTGACATCAAACATAGTGCCGAGCTCCCTGATGACCTCGTCTCGACTTTCGAGTCCAACGACAAGATCACCGTTGAGAAAGACTCCGAAGTCACCACTCAGTAGGTCGATGGTACTACTGTGGGACGAGACACGCGCATAATGAGGCATGGCGCACCACAAGCATAGCGCTTGCATGGGCTCATAATAGGGTATATAACTATGAACGACATCTATTGATGCTGCTTGACGGCCTTGCTCGTACTTCCGCCTTCACTCTTGGTCTTGGTCCACCCTTCCTACACCCCGCAGCTTGAGATATACATCTGTTCCCCACCCCCACAGACTCTTTACTTCGACTCCGCCTCCAAAATATTCTGCATACGCCCTGCCCAGCGGTAGTCCGTATCCCAACCCCGCCAGACTGTGTGCGCCGTCACCCCCTGGCCCTGTCATGGCATTCAGTGCATCCATCCCGCTGCCCGAGCCCCCTCCCGACAGTGTAGAGGACGCCTGGTCTTCGTTGAATGTTGTGAAGCTGTAATCCCAGATATGCGCGAGATTCTCGGGCGATATGCCGCCGCCGCGGTCTCGAATGCGGATGGTAACTCCAGGGGTGCTGTGCTTGAGCGGCAGGATCTGAGCATCGGATTTGGGGGAAGGAGAAGCGAGGTTCCCTGTGAAACTTTGCGAGGCCATGTCTGTGTTTCCCTGGTTTGTGTTTCGCAGATTCGAGTTTCGGCTCGTGTGGTCCTCCTCGTTGTTGTTCTCTTCGTATACATCTTTAGGCGCGATCGTGACTTCGATGGGCTCTCGCTGTTTGCCACACTCTACTGTTGCCCGGAACGCATTTTTCAGGAGCTCGGTCATGATGTATTCGAGATGGGCAGGGACATGGGCGAAAGTATAGTCGGGCTCTCCGTTGATGACCACGGTAGGTCGTACGCCATACTTCAGCTCGCAAATCTCACCGACAACGTTTGCGCAGTGATCTACAATCCGAGCGGGCTTGAGCTTGGTGTCAATCACGCCAATGAAGCCAGGCGTGTCGTCCGACTCGTGCATGATTTCTTGGTGCGGTTGACTTGAGAAATGTAGCGACAGGTGTTGCTCAGCAATCAGTCGTGTGCCGATCCGAGCTCGCAGATGTTCGTCGAGGAAGTTTGTCACGTCCCTCGGACTGATGTATTTCCTTGCCTCCAAAAAACCCCTCGCCAGTATGCTTATGGTATTTGCGTGTGTTTGTACAAGATCGGCCATGACCTCTGTAAATTTCACTTCGTCCTCAAGGGACGTGATCTCATGCTCCGCCCATGGTAGCAGCGTCGACAAGCTGTGTATGTAGTTGGAATGGATTTTGGAGACGTGAGGATTCGAGACGACGATGAAAGGCAGATTCCGGAGTGATTGTATGCGGTGTGCAAGTCGCGCAGGAAGGATCGAGAGTGTGAAGTTGGCAGATGTGAGCAGCTGTTGTGTCGTAAGTGGAGGTTTTCCGTGTCTGCGTAGGTCAAAACTGTCAGCCCCACGACACCAAAGCATCGGTAATCCTGAGTTCTTACTTTACGAGATCAGAAAGGGTCAGGGGATGAAGAGGCAAACTCGCAAGCCGTGAAATGTCATGGTCGGTGACTGTCCTGGTATGCAGCCGATGCAATCTTTCCTTGGGGAAAAGCGGTCTTCGCGTTACAGGTGGGCAACATGCTCTGATGATATGCGACTGGATGATCAATGGGCGCTGTACTTGTGCCATTGCGACTTCGAGTCGCGGGGTCGGAGAGGAGCGAGTGATGCGGGCAGCTCAAGCCTCGACAAGCTCACGCTTGATCGGCGGTGAGCGTCACGCGAGGACGTCATCGCGGCTGAACAACAACACGGAAGCAGCCATGAGGTTGTTCTTGATTCCCACCCACCGACCGCAACTGATTGTCGCTCTGCGGGCCGAGGCACTTTTGACGTGTTCAAGAACCCATCGAAATATTCATTTACCATAAGCGTAAGAACAACCAGACTGTGCAGAAGGATGGAAACGCGCTTGCCCATGTATATATACATAAATCTTATTCTTATAGCTAGTACATAGATTATTAATGTATACTCTGTAACTTTAGCTTGTTGTTATTTGTTTTGTGTTTTAATAGTTCTCTTACGCCTCTATATACATGTTTCATAAGCTTATCTGAATGAAAGAGGTGATGTGCTAATACTAATATTACTGCAAAATAAAAGCCCTTCTCTCCATTGGTTTCTCGCATTGCATCCGCACTGCCTGATTTGCATCGCTTTTGCGCGATGACGCTCTCGGTGATATATATTCCGTCAGCCCGAGATCTGATCGGTCTCATGAGATCAGTGATGTCTGTTGATGTTCTGCTTGGGACAGGACATCCCGACTTAGTGATCGAGCAGCATTGACCAGCGGAGAACTAGCGGAGAACGCCATTGGTGTCCGCGGTCCGACATCCGCTCAAAATATCCAAAACCACATCGAGGCTGGGAGGCAGCTGATCATAGCCAATTACCTCAAGGCTCTTGGCATTTCGCAGTCTGCCGCTCGAAGCGGTTTAGTGGTTCTCGCAATCCTTTTGCCGAAGAACCTACAAGGACTTGGAAGTTCGCTCGGAAGTCGGCAAGATGCCATATACGGGGCGTATATCATAAACATGCAGTCAGTTCTCTTACAACAACCTGATTTCGCCTCCGTTTCTTTCAAGCTCCGCGAATATCTCAAGGATACAGCCACAGCGTTGAACAATCATGTCATCAACCAGCACGGTGACGGAGACGCCTATGAGGACCAATGCCCCCTCAAGCCATAGATTAGGATCGAGCATTGAGCTTCGATCTATCAATTCGGCTACAATTCATGACCCAGGTCGACTGCTATCAGAAGACAACCCAAAGAACATCGACCCGGCAGAATTCCTACCGCAGCCTTCCACGACAGTATCAGTTGCGGAACGATGGAATAACCCGAAAGCCAACATCTACCGCACTGCAGCAACATTGTTCGCATTCACCATCATGGGCGCTAATGATGCTGCATATGGCGTATGCGTCCATGTGTCCATTCAGAGGTGCTCCACTACTGATCGTTCTCTAGGCCATCATTCCCTACCTTGAAGAGTACTACGACTTGACATACGTCATTGTGTCGCTTGTGTTCTTATCCCCTCTTGGCGGCTATGTCGGCGCTGCACTCCTCAACAACTGGATTCATGTAAGATTTGGCCAGCGCGGAGTCGCATTCTTGGGACCTTTTTGTCATCTGGCTGCATATATTGGGATTGCACTGCACCCGCCATACCCAGTTCTAGTGGTTATCTTCATTGTCGCAGGTTTTGGTAATGGCATTGAGGATGCAGCATGGAATGCCTGGGCTGGAAATATGGCCAACGCTAACGAGGTCCTTGGCTTTCTCCATGGCTTCTACGGACTGGGAGCGGTATTGAGCCCTCTTGCAGCCACGACACTAATGACTAAGAACGGTTGGATGTGGTATCAGTTTTATTACATTATGGTAAGGATCCATAGCTCTGGAATACACGTTATACGCTAACAACGTGGAAGATTGGCGGTGCTACTATCGAGTTTCTTACAACAATGGCAGCATTTTGGCGTATGACAGGCCAAAAGTACCGCGAAGCAAATCCTCGTATAAACGCTGGTTCTGACAGCCGTCTAAAAGAAGCGCTTAGAAGCCGTGTTACTTGGGTTGCATCTATTTTCCTACTCGGATACGTGGGCGCCGAGGTTGCTCTGGGTGGCTGGATCGTAACCTTCATGCGGCGTGAGCGAGGAGGAGGAGAGTTCGCATCTGGTATGGTTGCCACTGGTTTCTGGACAGGCATTACAGTTGGCCGTCTTGTGCTCGGTTTCATCACTCCTAGACTTGGGGAGAAGTTTGCAGTCCTTGTAAGTCTACTGCTGCAACAACGTGGTGTTTCGTATCTAACTACAGAGCAGGTTTATATTGTCCTGGCCATGGTCTGTCAACTCATGTTCTGGTTGGTACCATCTTTCCATGTTTCCGCAATCTTCGTTGCACTTCAAGGCTTCTTCCTTGGGCCTCTTTTCCCTGCTATTGTAGTAGCAGCGACCAGGGTCTTGCCCGCATACCTCCATGTTTCGGCCATCGGGTTTGCGGCTGCATTTGGTGGTGGAGGTGCAGCTGTTCTGCCATTCGCTATTGGTTCACTTGCGCAAGCGAAAGGTGTGTCTGTTCTACAGCCCATCATCCTGGCTGTGCTCGCCGTGCTTCTCCTCCTCTGGTTTTGTTTCCCGAAGCTCGACAAGAAGATCGTTGGTGAAAGCCCGGCCGAACTCAAGACGACAACAAATCGATGGCTGAATATCGACTTCGATCTTGTTGAAACTGGGAAACGAACCATCAGTAAAGCCCGCGGAGGGTAGGTATGGTTTGCTTACCTATGTTGTCGTGGAATATACTGATAGTAATCAGACGGCCAATACACTCGTCAAAGCATTGGACCGGTATTCAACAGCGGTATGTGGCGCATCGGGAAAGTAAAGCGGAGCGCAAATGGATGCAAGACCAGATACGGGCTATTCGACGCGATACTCCTGTGTTTGCAGTCTTGGAGGGTGTTGACCCCAATAACGACGAGCCTCCGCCATATGTCAATGTGCGTGCCCGAATGTTGCACCATTACTGAACTCAATATAAATCCATTTGTTCTAATGTCCGTCGAGTTCTTATTACCACAATGCGACTTTCATTCATGACGTATAGGACGACTCAGTTTGGATCTAGGACAAATCTGCACGTGTGTCAATTGGGGTATCTGGTTTTTGATACGTTTCTGACAAGACATAGCTGTGAGCTTGTTTTGCTAGAACCCTAACTATCCAACTAGGATCGAACACGAACTACGTTTCCAATCTAGTATGGCAGAACGTGTTCGTGTGGGACTGTTATATTGGCTCGCCCGTTGCTCATGACGCGGTGACCGGTCAAGCGAGTTAACGAGACACCGAGATGACGGCCAAGCACCTAAGACGATTAGGACGGCGACGACCCACAGGAGAACCAACATGGCTCTGGATACTATCGCGGGCTCTCGTTGAACACTGCTCTGACGTGAGTTTGATCTGAATTGTACATATAGACGTTCAGAGCACGAGAAGTGTTCATAACTTACACGCGCACTGAAGGTCTAGAATACATTTGTCTATTTTCTCCCAACAGGTCATTGCTATAATGGTGTTTTTACCAACTCCCAAAGCCAGTGACGGTTTGCCTATAGTTCCACTCTATATCAATGGTTCACCGCAAGCCATCGACGACAAAACCGTCCTCTTCCCTGTCAACAATGCAGTATCCAACACCATCATCCACCATGCAGTTTCCACGTCTCCCACTTCCGCCAACGATGCATGCGATGCCGCCTCAGTCGCCTTCATGTCCTGGCGCAGGACTACGGTGTCTCTCCGCCGCGCTTTACTCCTCAAGGCCGCTGATGTCGTTGAGAGGAAAGCGCAGGAGATCGCGCAGAGCCAGATGAGGGAAACCAGCTGTCCAGCGCCGTTCGCGGCGATCAATGTCAAAGGTGGAGTAGCCAATATGAGGGAAATTGCTGCTGCGACGAGTGAGTTGAGGGGTACGGTGCCGCAACGAAGCACAAGACCTGACGGTGGAGAGGTGGAAGGATTGACGATAGTAGTTAGGGAGCCGATTGGTGTCGTACTTATCATACCGCCGTAAGTCTTAAATCGACTCGTCGCAATTTTCTACTAACGTATGTAGGTGGAATGGCGCAGTAGTGTTGCCATTGCGAGCTATCAGCCAGGTTCTTGCTGCCGGATGCACGATCGTGTTAAAAGCTTCAGAATTATGCCCAAAAACACATCATCTGCTTGTGAGGTGCTTTGAGGAGGCCGGGATTCCGAAAGGCGTTATCAATGTTATCCAGGCACAGCGTGAAGATGCTGAAGCTGTGACTGGGGCGATCATTGCGCATAAAGGGATCAGAAAGATCGACTTCATCGGCAGTGCTGCTGTCGGTAGGGAGATCGGCCAAGTCTGCGCAAGACATTTGAAGCCGATTTTAATGGAGCTCGGCGGCAAGGGGCCTGCTCTGATTTTAGAGGATGCCGATCTGGGAAAAGCGGCTTTCCTATGTGCTATGGGTGGTGAGTAATAGGATCTACATGGAAGGGAAGAAATTCACACACACAGCGATTGCCGACCACGGACAGCTCTGCTTCTCGACTGAACGTATCGTTGTACACAAGTCTGTCTACGATGAGTTCGTAGAGATCTTGACGACCGCTTTGTCAAATCTGCCAGCAGCCGGCGATGCTGTCTCGAAGCAGTCTGCACAGCATGCATACGATGTCCTCACTGACGCCCAAGACAAAGGGGCAAAATTCCTTGTAGGTGGGCCGGAATATCTGACCGTGACCAGTCTCAAGCCCACCATCGTAACCAACATCCCCCACGATGCTCGAATCCGTGATGAAGAAACATTTGGGCCGTCAATCTCAGTTTACATCGCAGAAGATGACGATAACGCAATTGCGATCGCGAATGATTCCGCTTACGGACTGAGTGCAGCTGTGCATAGCAATAGCTGGGAGCATGCGTACAAGGTCGCGAGACAGCTGGAGTATGGACAAGTACATGTCAACAACATGACCACTGGTGATTCGCGTAAGTCTTCTGCATTTGAGTATAAAACTCTAACGCTCAAGTGTAAACAGCGGGGTCCCCAATTCGTGGTGTGAAAGGCTCGGGGTGGGGCCAATCCAACTCTATATGGGGTATTCAAGAGTTTAGTGTGGAGAAAACTTTGGTAAGTCATCAGCGTGGAGAGCCAAATTCGCACTGACTCGTTGACCAGCATTTCGAAAGCGATGCCATGGCCATGTTCCAGAATTAGCCCGCGAATTGTAGAGTGAATCCGAGCCTTAATTTATGAATTTCTGTTGCGAGATCTCGACCAATCAAAAATTGAATACTTTACTGCAGAGTCCTCAACGAAGGATCGAAAACTATAAGGAAGCTTACATTGGATTTGACGAGCTAACCTTGAGTTCTCGGGATCACGTCAATGTCTCTCATGTAGAAGCATGTCTCACGACCGGAACATCGTCTGTTGCGGGCACGACAATCGTACACAAATTTCAATATGGTCCATGACTTTGGAGAGTTGGAATAATGATGTTCCCAAGCAGTAAAGACCTGATTTGTAAAATGGCAGTCGAGCACATACATGCCCTGCGTGAACGTTATGCTGATGTCCGATATATTCTGCATGAAGAGATTAATCCCGTCGCCTTGTTGATTCCGTTTTAGCAGGGTGGCAAAGGCGTGCTCTTCAGTAATCACAGCCTGAGTTCAGTCGCAGGACTTGCTCACGCCCCACAATCAAAAGTCCACAAACTATGTTCTATGGGACGAAGACTGATGTCTGCCAGATTCGTAAGCTTCTAAAACTTTGTCGGCCCTGCACTGTCCAGTGGCTGCGCGAAAAGCTTTAGACTTTGGGTGAAGACTGTACACCTTGCTGCACCTTCTCGCATGACCAAGCTTTCGAGAGACAACAAGAAGGGAGCGACGTATTATCCTGGGATTCTAGGCGTCTCGAAGACATTGAAAGATTGTCACATGTAGTCAGCCTCAAGGACTCAGAGACGATGCAGGATCCCTACTTTACTGCTCGGCCTGCCTCTTCAGAACCATCATGCCAAAGCGAGTTCCAGAAACCCGGCACGTCGAGAGAAGTTGGGACCAAGTACGAGTGTACAATACAAGATCGATGGGATGAAGAGTTAATTCACGAAACTCTGTACAGTAGATCAGGTTTTGTTGAGTGAGGGATGCTGAGCACTTTCATCTACATCGCGAGACGCGTTGATGCAGATGCACGCTAAGACTGAGCCACGACAGGATTGGCCTAGCGCGAATTGACATTGATTTGACGATGATGCAATGTGTCAACACAGAGGCTACCTGCAAACTAGTCGCAGCACTCAGTGATCACTACAGTTAACTGCTTGTTCTACTATTGAAGTACCCTCAGAAGCTCTGGTCGCACACAAAGTCTGCCTGATGGTTCGTTCAAAACTGGAAATCTTCTCGATATACATATAGCTCACATGTCGCAGAACGCACTCTTCAACTCTGCCTTGAGGCAGTCTACCTCAATTCGCAAGGATCTGGATCAGTTTGCTGATAGCGCTTCACCCTCGCCACAGTTGCAGGCGCAACTCAATGCTTCTCTTGCAACTTTCACACGCACCATCGACGACTACGGCAAACTCGCGAAGCAGGAACCAGTACAAACAAAACAGGAGAAGGCTTTCGAGAGGCTGAAAAACTTCCGGAGTGAGCTCGAGGAATATGGTGAGAGCTTCAAGCGGATAAAGAGTGCAAACGAAGACATTGTAGGCTGCACACTGGACAGTAGGAGAACTACATGGCTGACAGCTCAAAGCGAACAACAGAAGCGCGCACAGAATTACTTGGTCGCCGTCCTCACCACGCTGCTACGCCGGAGAATCCTTACGCGCAACCTAATGTCAATGCCAACGCCAGTGCACATTCGCCATTTGCGCCCTCTCAACCATACAATCCCAATGCACCCTACCGACCAAATCCTTATTCCGCTGGGGCGCCACAGGGCGGAGAGTATGATCGAGAAGGCCATGTGCTGCGCGAGAACACGTTCTTTAATCAGACGTCGAATCAACTGGACGAATTTCTCGACCGCGGAAGAGCCGTGCTGGGGGATCTTGGACAACAGAGGGAGATGTTGAAGGGCACACAAAGGAGACTGTATAGTGTAGCGAACACTCTGGGTATAAGCGGTGATACCATCAGGATGGTGGAGCGACGAGCGAAGCAGGACAAATGGATCTTCTATGGTGGGGTAATCATCTTCTTTGCATTCTGTTGGTTGGTGATACACTACCTGCGATAAGGAGAACAAATCTTTGGAATCCTAGAGTAGGTTCGGGTGTCGCGAGGGGACGACACTTTGGTCCTTCAATTGGCGCATTTGTACAAGTTATTGGATTAGCGAGGCGTATGGCGTACAGATGTGTTGATTCCCCGTGTGACCGCTCCGTAGACTGGTAGTGCTTACATGCATGCTGAATCTACAGCAGGTGCCTGCTGATCCATCCAGATGTCTGTCATGTAGTTCAGATGGTTTGGTTACAGCTTACAATAGTCAGCGTTATTGCACAGTCGTGCCTTCTTGGGTACCACTATTCGTCGACATCACGCATGTTGACGGCACCGCAGGGATTATCCAAATAAATGCCTAAGCCCGAATCGTCCCATCCTTTCCCAGTCATTCTTTTACCCCTTCTCATGTACACTCAATTGCACGTTAACGAAAGTAAAACCTATGGAAGTCTACTCTCAAGTCGCCAATGCCTTCCTCCTGAGGTCAGCGTAACACCAACTTGCTGATTCCAATGAGCCTTCCAGTGACGCCTTGGTCTCTATCAATCCCAAGTAAAATCATCGAAACCTTCGGTATTTGATGCTATCAACGTCGCGCCTGAGTCTCTCCAACTCGAATTTATGCTCTCACTGTTGCCACTGGAGCGCATCTACTTCTGCAGACATTACAACTCTCGGAGAAAGCAGGAGAGCAACTCAATTTGCAGCGTCGGGTCTCTACGACGGGATCCATATAGTGTAGATAATCTCCGCAGACGCTAGTTGGATGGTCGAGTCGACTGAAGTTGATCACGCTCATGGGTGCGGGCACGGTCGAACTTCCGTTGTATCTCGCGAATGACTCTAGCAAGCTCCGCTATTTAAGAGTGGTGTGGACTCCGTCTTTGCCATTCGTCGAGCAGTGATGGACTAAGACGTGCAACCTGGTGCGTTGCATGGCGTAGTTTGCTATCAGGAACAAGACCGTCTAGCTTCTGCAGCCCAAGACACTATCGAGTCAATTGGTATAGGTCCTTCTTGTTAAGGATATCAATACCCTTCTGATCAAAGAACTGTAGCAGCGTTTTGGTGAGCCGGTTGATCCTTGTGCGATCCACGATAAAACAGAAGGTCAAAAAGCGGGATCGACTGCGATGCAAGTTTTCGCCTTCTCCTGAGACCAGATCCTGAGCCAGCCAATCCTTCATCATCTTAACAATTCGATCTTGGCACGTTGTCCCGAGCTCGTCAATTGTTCTCCAAGCTCCATGCATATTTGAGATCGCTACAAGCTTGATCGATGTCATTTTCAGCGAGATATATGCCTCGCTCTTGGAAACTCGCTTTTGACATGATCGAGAATATTGTCGGAATCAATCAAGTATCCCTGATGGTTCCAGGTATCACAGTCGAAGAAACAAAACGTCAGCATACTGTGAATTGATATCAACAATGGATTGCTGTTGATGTGAAGGTGGAGTGCCGATTATTGGAGGGTTGAGTTCGATCACGAACTATAAGCATTTGACTTGATGTTTGGACTACAACTAAATAGGAAGCTGCAGGCAACAAACCATGCTGTCTATGGTTTACAACGAAGGCTTGAATCGATAGCGACAGTAGTGTGGTTTTATATTATGTCTGTTTCATGTATCAGCTTCACCTTACTGCACACTGAGGTAGTGGATGTGATCACAGTTGGGCTATTGACTGGGTCGTATCACAAGTTTGATATCGTTGTCATTAGCAGTGATCCTAATCACAAATTCCTTGAACTGTCAGATCTTCTAAGTTCGAGTACGCCGGATGTGTTCGAAGCCTCACTCTGACGTCGATTGTCCACAGGTCTGAAACGAGCAAATGTAACACAGCATACCGACATTTCAAGTCCAACGGCAGCAGAATGCACCGGTAAGCCTGTTCTTGGTGGAGAAGATCATCACACCTAACTTCAATTGCAAGGCATTCATGAATACCTTATGGAAATCACGTTAGGCTCGTCTAACCGTCTTGTACCACATGCTGAGCATTGTCCGAAAAGTTCAAGGATTTGTGGTATCATCCGCAAGGTTGGACGATGGTGATTGTCCACAGCTGGCGGTCAGGACATCATAGACCTCACTTCTTCAGATTTTCACGAGCTTTCAACGATACAGAGTCGGAGGGGATCAATTGCGATGAATCTCTTCAACATGCCTGGCGTACAAACCGACGCAGAGCTGTCGCTCTAGCCAGAGCAATACTTCAAAGACACATTCCGCTGACTTCCCAAGGCTGCCATATGTTTTTCCTTAATAACGCCACTCGCTCTCATCGGAAAAGATGTGATTACAGTTCAAGAAGAGTGTATCCTAATCTGCGCCCGATGGAAACTATGTCTATTCGACTTGCAGAATAACCTACGGCTAAACGGATCCTCGGGCCTAGTTTCCATTGTCTGACGTCTGCAAGCAGAACATTTAAGTTCTGACAGAACCGCCCTTTAAGACCTGGACGCCCTTTCTTCGATACATAAGCGTCGTTGTTTGTGGTATAGAACAAAAATTAACGATTCTTGGAAATCCAGATACCACTCAAATTGAAAATACATTAGCAAACGACGGAAAGAAGTTTAACCAGAACATGAATTTTGACGCAGGACAACAAACCTTTACCTTCCATCACGATGAGCTTGGCGATTTGACTGGACTTATCACACCAAAGAACGTTGTCCAGTTCCGAGCTATCCCTTATGCGTCCATTCCTGCACGTTTCAAACGGTCGATTTTGCAAGACAAAATTACAAGCACCAATCGCATGTTCACGGAGAATGGGTAATCATTTTGCTTCAATTTTCCCACTTACTTCATACTGACTAGCTATAGCTATGCATGCCCTCAGATCTTCCCAGACGAGAGTTCCAGTGGAGGAACTTTCCCTGGAGAAATTCATCCACCACCATCAGACGAGTTCGAATGTCTCATCCTCCAACTTAATATACCCCTTGCACACCTCCAATCCCGATCTCATTCCTCTTCAAAGCTGCCTGTTCTGGTTTACATTCACGGCGGCGGTTTTGTGCTCGGCAAGATCGACCCTCAACACAACACCGCTCTCCTGGTCGAGCAATCCATCCTTGACTCCCAGCCTATTATATCTGCGAGCATACAGTACCGCCTAGGTGCTTTGGGATATCTTCACACACCGGAGCCAGAAAATGCGAATCTTGCACTGAACGACCAGAGGAATGCGCTGTACTGGATCCAACGGTTTGTGGGTGGGTTTGGCGGAGATAGTGCAAGAGTAACAGTCTTTGGAGAGTCTGCGGGCGCGATTTCAATATGTGGACACATGCTGGCTGTTCCACCGCCTGAGAGACCGCTATTCAGACGCGTGGTATTGATGTCGGGGATTATTGGGCCTTCGACAGCGCCTAATTTGGTGGAGGAGGCGGAGAAACAGTATGAGGCATTTCTGAAAAGATTGGGTGTTCAGAAACGGGGAGAAAATGGGATGCAAGAGCTGAGAAACATAGATGTACAGAGAATTGTTGAGACATCAGCAGAGCTTAATGACGAGGGTTCGATGTGGCTCTCTGTTTTGGATCGAGAGTGGTTTGGGGAAGAAGCTAAGTCGGTGACTTGGGATAGGATACCAGAACTACTCGGTAAATGTGAGTGGGTCGATGAGGTTGTCCTCGGCACCACGAGCTTTGAAGTAAGTTATGTACACCGTCTTAATACCCGCAGGCTCACATGTAGTGCAGGGCACCCCAATGATGTCCCGTCTTGCAACAGTTACACCGCAAGCCTTTGTATCAAGCATAACACATCAACTTGGTCCCAGAGCTGCGGAGCTTGCCTGCAAAGCATACGCGATAACCCCAACCATGGACCGTAACCTCTTTACCACATCAGCCATGCGCTGGATTGGCGACGTGATATTCGACGGTACACTATTCCCCCCCTTCCTTCCTTTTCTTCCTACTAACCGACAGTAGCACCCACCCATATCTTAGCCCGCCATCTCTCCAAACATACTTCAAAACCTACCTACCGCTACCTCTTCGATGTGCGCAACCCCTTCGCAGCTTCACCACTCTACCAACAGCCGCACCACTGGGTAGATGTATACTTTGTTTTCAAAACCTTCCAATTCCGCTACCCCTCCCAACGCCTCAAAAAGATTTCTACGCAGCACGCGCGGCTGTGGGTGGAATTTGCGAACGGGAAAGCGCCATGGTCGAGGTATAAATACAGCGGGGGACAGGGGGACGAAGTGATTATGGTTGCTGATGAGCGGGAGGGATGGGTTGAGAAGAGGGTGAGGGAGGTCGAAGAAACGTTGGAGTGGGGGTGGGGAAGGTGCGATCTGTTAGTCGAGAGTTGGGAGGCAGGCAAGATGAAGGGCCGTGGGTTTAGACCGTTAGATATTGAGGCTTTGAGAGGAGTGAAGAAGACTTGATGCTAGGACAGAATGGAGGATCTGGGCGTAAAGTACAGAATGTCGAATATCATGTTTAACCGCTTACAGCTATTCAGGGAAAGGGTAAGTAGCCGGACTCTTATATCCGTTCTTACCCACTGCCCTGACACCAAAGATCACATTGTCTTTGCTCAGCGGCAGAGTGACGCTTCCCACCTTACCTACGTCTAACATGTGTGTCCACAATGGCGCAATAACGGGCCTCCAAACAACTTCGTAGGTCTCTACATTTGGGTCGTTACTCACAACCCATTTGAGCCTTGTGTCGTTGTCAAGCACGGTGGTATCCACAGTGACGTTTCTTGGCCACCCTGGTGCCTCACTCATTGACCAAAGTGTGGCAAGGTTCACCTTGCCGACACGCGCGGTGAAACCAAAGTCCACGAATTCGATCAAATCTCCATACACAGTACCATTTTCGGTCCTCAAATCTTGGTGTTGGTGTGCAAAATTTTCATTTGGCTCAGTGTAACGAATGGCTGGATACCCAGCTGCGAGGAAGGGCGAGTGGTCGCCTCCGCGTAGGAACCGATCAAGGCGGTAGATGATTGCGACGTTCATCCCCGTCGCTGAGTTCGCGGCAACCTCGGCACTAAAGCGCGCCAACTCGCGAGCTGGGCTGTCATTCTCGCCGCCGATTTGCAGGCGCCGTGCTGCTCTTGTTGCGTTCTCACCGGTTGGAGGTCCTTGGGCAAAGGCTCGGATTGTATATGGGTCTTTCTGGCCGCGGTCGCCAGTCGACGAGCCCACAATGTCACAATTGAGCATACCTTCGACGTTGACGCTAGAGTTGCGGAGTGTGTTGGCGAAGAAGGTGCTGCCGTAGAGGTTTTGCTCTTCACCGGCGACCGCGCCAAGGATAATAGTTGATCGGGGCTGCCGTGTGGACAGAATGCGCGCGAGTTCCATAGCGATGGCTACACCAGAAGCATCGTCATTGGCACCAGGCGAGTCTGACTCGTAATTTAGGACATCCGTAACGCGACTGTCATAATGACCGGTCATGATGTAGACTTTGTCGGGAGTCTCGCTACCCTTGATGGTAGCTAAGATATTGGAGATTTTGACAGGGAACGGGATGCGGGAGGCTACGCCCTGGGTGTAGCTGGGGACCGTGATTGTCATGCGACCATCGCTTCCTTCGGCGTACTTTCTCATTTCTGATGCAATCCAATCTCTTGCTGCGCCGATACCACGTGTGGTACTGTTTTGTGTACTGAGAGTGTGGCGGGTCCCAAAGGAAACCAGCTTAGTGATTGTGTTTTCAATGTTCTGCGAGCTCATTTCATCCAACATGACTTTGAGGTCATCATCCGTTTTCTGAGGCACAAGTTCAATACCGACGTTCGACGGAGGCCATGCTGCACTGGCACAGTTTGTGTAGCTCATGTCATTGACAGCGACCGGTGGAGGCAGATCGCGTTCGTGGACGTCATGGGCGTACGTTGCCGCTAGGATGCTTAGCAGAGCTGTGAACAGACGCATGATTGAGATTGAGCGAACGGTTGGATTACGAACAGTTGACAGGATGAACGATGTGCTTATATAGAACCTCAAGGCAGCGGTAGCGGCATGTCAAGACGGGAGCTTTAGCTGCCAAAAATGCATCATCCACAGATTTGTGTAATGAACTTCCTCCTCGAGTTAGACTAATCAAGAGTAGGTTGATCGCCCCTCACTTATATCAGGCTGGTCCGTCCTCGAAAAGCTCCGCGGCTCGGCAACTGTAGTCTACCAGGTTGCATCGTTTGTAATGTAGACAGGGTAGGTCATTGCCTCATAAGGCAGGTGGTTAGCGGTACGACGTCAACGTCAACATTGGCACCGAAAACCGACTATTGGACGAGAAAATCCTATTTCTGTGAGATCGCAACTCAAGTCCCTCAGTCAATAGCGTCGTCAGAGCCGGGCAGTGTTACAATCGCTGTATCTTCAACGGACTGCGCTGGCACGTCAGCCTCAGCATCAACATCATCAGTAGAGTCAGACATGTCTGATTCTGAAAATCCGCCAATCTCGTCAAACTTGATGTTTTGCATAGCTGCATAAGCTCGAGGGTCTCGAGTGCGTAACTCTACCACTCCCGTCCTATCTTGCCTTGAGCGCAGTGGGCTCCTTGAGGCAATGGATGTATTGGAGTCATCCGCCGACTCAAATTCAGCATTGCGCAAGTGTCTACGATATGCTGCAGTTGAGGTATCGCGGCGCTTCTGGTTGATAAGGAAATTGGCAGCCGTGATAGGATTTTCGTGCTCCTCCCATACAGCGTGATACTCTGTCCAACTGCGCCAACGGTCTGCATTTGTGATCAGATCTTCAAGTTCCACGTCGTTATCGATTTCGAATTCATCCTCGCTAGGCGACTCCTTCTTCTGAGATGCTGCAAGATCGAGCAAACCACAGAGAACCCCTTCTTCTTGTCGACTTGCATCTTGGTCAAACTGCTCCAGGGTCTGTACTTTGTGTGCGCGGCTTGCGTCCTCAGGTGCAATGCTTGTGTATCGGCCAATGCGATCTCGAATTGGTTGCGTAGGGAGTGGATCATCACTCTCCATGACGTCAGATGCAAGCCTGTCATCTGCTTCGTTATCTTCAGGTCCAGCATCCGAGTCTGAATCAGAAAGAGAGAGGGTGTCCATTGGTAGGGGGGTTCCGCTTCGAGCGGCTCGTCGTTGGAAAGCATTTTCATCCGCAATAAGGCGCGGTTCTGCAGGTTCCATCTCCCCAATATACGGCGCAACGGCATCAAAAAGGTTCAGAATCTCCTCAGCTTCGTCCCAAGAGATTTCGCGTTGCTTCACTTTGAATCTTGTGGTGCGCTGCTCGTCAAACACACGCAAATTGCAGCGTTTTGCGACCCCTGCCCATCGCTGACGACCGTTCCTCTTTAGCCCAAGGATGTCGATGGCAGAGAGCACATCTCGCGTCTTGACGAAAGGCAAGACACCTTTCTTCGTACGACGACGTTGCGATCGAAGACGAGAAGTCGCTTGCATGATAGCAGTTTGTATCAGGCGTTTGGTCACAGACACGGCCAGAGCGTGGAAGTCGTTGAAGGCGGTTCGTAGTATTGACGGTTCCGGGACTTGCTCAGAAGCATACTCTGACCAGTGAGGCCATAGCGAGGGTATGTCAGGCGAGCGATTCATAAATACGTTCTTGGACAGCAAGAGCATGTTCTCAGCGTGCAGCAGGCCTGCCTGCGGAACATCTTGCAATACACTTGGCACAGCGACATCACTAGGTTGCGCAGCTCCATATCGCTCTTCCCCCAGCTTCGTCATCTGTAGCGCAGGGTACGGTGATTGAACGTCTTGCACAGTGGCGTCGGCGGACACGGCTTTGTATTCGCAAATGACTTTTTTCTTCATTCGTGCGCAGTTGCCGCATGGCACATTCCGGTCGCAGCGTATCTTGTGATATTTACAACGTACGCAGGCACTGAGGGTGGTTTTAGCAAGTGTTGAAATGAGTGTCCACTGGACGTACCCTGCGATTCCTGGTCCCATGCGTGGGGTGCCGGGCTCAGCTGGCGTTGTTGGACGGGTAGAGGCAGCCCGCGATAAGGGGCCGTTGATGGCACTCTCGACGTCTTCAGCGATGGCTGGTGTGATCAACCAGTAATTTCCGTAGCGCTCCTGCTCCTGGGTCACCTCAAACTGCTCCTGGTACCAAGCCAGGGCTTCGGCCAAGACATCGAGCTCCTGGGTGCATGCCTGGCCGACTTCGATTGCTGCGGGTACGTCGCGCAATGTCAGACCCAGGTCTCGTTGCTTGGATGCTGCATCGTCGAGCAGAAGCAACAGCTCGCGAGTCTCGGTGATGCTCTTGGTGCCAATGGCCTGCGCGATACCGGGGACGTCGTCTCTACCAAGTCGTTCGAGTGCTGCAAAGAGCATGGCATGTTCCTCCCCGGACCAAGTGGACGCGCCATATTGGGTGCTGTAGTGCTGGACACCCTCGCTCGGTTCGAAGCGCGCAGCCACACGGCTCACATGCTCGTTGAAGAGGACGCGGTACGCATCGTTGTACTTGCCTTCGAGGTAGTACTTGCGAACGCGAGAAGGCTCGACTGACTCGATACGGCGACGCTTGCGTGGGGTGCCAAGGTCGCGTGACTGTCGACGTGACGACGTTCGCGAACGTCCATGTGCTTCGTCGTCACTGGAAGGTGCTTGGGAGGATTCAATGTTTTCCAAGTGGCCCTCGGAACTCATTGTGGCCAGCGTATGGTCTTTTTGCCGCGAGTTTCCAGCGAGGGCACTTCGACGTGGGGCAGTGTTTGCGGGGTCGGTGCGGCGGCCATGGTGAGTGGTGAACAGGACGTGAGCTCGAGGCAGTCGCGACGGACTTTTTGGTGGGGCTCTCCTGCCGCAACGCGGACCCTGGTCCTGGCACCTCGCGTCATGGAGCGCGCCTCTCCAACATCGCGATCGCAACTTGGCGATACCCTCGCTCCTTCCCTGTCCCACTTCCATGTTTCGCGTCCTCCGCCATGCGCAGAGACATTGCAGGCAGCCAGGCCTCGCCTCGGTTCACGCGCCCGTCAGACACGCATCAAGAGTGTCCAAGACGTCGGCGGTCCCTGTGCCATTGCTCCCGCCAACTGTAGATGCACCACCCAAGATTCAACTGCGCGAATATCAAGAAGAATGCATTCAAGCAGTCCTGGCCTATTTACACGCAGGCCACAAGCGTCTCGGTGTGTCGCTGGCCACAGGTTCTGGCAAGACTGTCATCTTCACCCACCTCATCGATCGCATTCCTACCGCGGGCGATGCCACTCAAACCCTTATCCTGGCTCACCGACGCGAGCTGGTGGAGCAAGCTGCACGCCACTGCACCCTCGCCTACCCCGACAAACATGTCGACATTGAGATGGGAAGCAACAGTGCCTCAGGTGCAGCAGACATAACAGTGGCTTCAATTCAGAGCATCACTTCTGGTGATAGACTACAAAAGTTTGATCCAGCGCGATACAAGCTTGTCCTGGTGGACGAAGCTCATCACATTGTCAGTTCGACATACCTCGAGATGCTTGATCACTTTGGCCTCCGAAATGCCTCAGACTGGACTCAGGACCATGTTCCAGCTTTGGTCGGAGTGTCGGCCACCTTTTCCCGCTTCGATGGCAGGAAGCTGGGTTCTGTCATTGATCACATCGTCTATCATCGGTGGGTGTAGCCTGCTCCCTTTGCAATTACCATACTTACGTGCACAGTGACTACGTCGATATGATAGAGGAGAATTGGCTTTCTGATGTCGTTTTTACTACAGTTGAAATGAAGGCTGATTTGACCAAGGTGGGCTCAGGCGCCAATGGCGACTTCCAGACGGCAGCACTATCCAAAGCCATCAACACCAACGAAACCAATGAACTCGTCGTCAAAGCTTGGCTAGCAAAAGCAAAAGGTCGCAGTTCGACTCTCATCTTCTGTGTTGATTTGAGTCATGTCACCAACTTGACTACCAAGTTCCGGGAATATGGCATAGATGCCCAGTTCGTGACCGGCGACACGCCGCCAAAGATCCGCAGCGCTAGAGTAGAATTGTTTCGGAATGGAGAGTTCCCTGTTCTCCTCAATTGTGGAGTCTTCACGGAGGGCACTGACATTCCAAATATCGACTGTGTGCTCTTGGCGCGTCCGACAAAGTCACGCAACCTGCTGGTACAGATGATCGGGCGAGGAATGCGTCTGCACAGAGGCAAGGAGAACTGTCATATCATCGACATGGTCGCTGCACTCAGTACCGGTGTTGTATCCACACCGACTTTGTTCGGCCTCGATCCTGGAGAGATAGTCGAGAAAGCAGATACAAAGGCCCTGGCAGAACTGAAAGAGAGAAAAGAAACCGACAAACACAGGCAACAGGAAATTATTGCGCTCAAGCAACGGACTCTTTCCAAGAAATTACCCGGCTCCATCACTTTTACTGACTACGACTCCGTCCACGATCTCATTGCCGACACATCCGGTGACCAGTACATTCGCAAACTCAGCCAGTATGCGTGGGTCGGTGCGGGTGATGGCAAATTTATACTCACTACCAACAGCGGCAACTATCTGATCATTGAGCCGTCTGATTCAGAAGGTTGCTTTCGAGCCAAGTACTACCGGAGGCTACCTCGAGATAAGACCATTAAGTCTCCCTATGCAGTCCCCCGTGTGATCGCTGAAGGCGAATTTTTCGAACATGTCGTGCACGCCGCCGATACGTTCGCGCAGGATGTCTTTGAACACATCTGGATCGCGAAGAACATGCCATGGCGTAGAAGCCCAGCGACACAGGCTCAGCTCGACTTCCTCAATAAGACACGTCCCAAAGAGGATCAACTGAAGCCTCGCGACTTGACTAAAGGCAAAGCAGGCGACATGATCACGAGACTGAAGCATGGTGTGAAGGGGCGATATACCAAGGCCTCCTCTCGACAACGCAGTGAGTCGCGTATGAAGGAGCGCGCACAAACTTTGCATGACAAGCTCCAGGGCCAAGTACAGGTAGGGCCTCTATCACACGTTTGAGGCAGAGTGCGTTGTAAACCCACGCCAAAATGAAGCTACACCATTTTATGCGTTCTGTGAGAGCAAGATCACACTGCTGGAGCGCTTTGATCGTCGGCTCCTTTTGGTGACATACCAAACCAGCCTGAATCTCTAGACAATCACTGCCAACAATCGCGGTAAGCAGGCTCGAACCACCGTTTTCGCAACGCCTGCACGAGTGGTCGCTGACCACAAAGCTGTCGATTCTTGACTTGGCCGGGTGTGTCTCTATGCAAGACGACACCCTTACCCCATGAAAAAAGTAATATCCGCATAGCAGTTGTATTACGTGCGAATTGGCAGCCAGGCCGATGTGCCACTACAACTGTCTTCTTCTCCATGATCACTTATATGGAACCTTGTCTACCGCTGTACGGGCTGGAAATTAAGGTGAAGCTTGTATGACAGGACCCTAGTGGTGTGTCGATACTTTCAACAACTGCATTTGGTGTCGTATTCATGGTGGTGGATGCGGCTCCTTGCGACCGGCGCTTGTTTGATGGTGTCCGCCAAATCCCGCGGAGAAACGAATGCTCTGCAACGCAACTTCAGTCGGGTGGAGACCACCTCGCCTCACACGATCTATCTAGATTTGAAGTTAACACTTCGTTACCAACCACCTTTTTGAGCTTATCCGTAGTAACGACGCAGCGTGCAGATGCGTGATCGTTGCACACACAACACAAAGTCAGCGCTTGAACAGCGCACGAAAAGCTGACCTGAGACGACAGTCGCACAACCATTTTGCACTATAAGTGCTAAAGGGCTACAAAGTTGCGGAGAACTAAGACACCGTGAGGGGATTTCGAGAGACCAACTAGGTGTATCGCCAGACGCTCGGCGATGGCAAATCAACAATCCAAGTATCTCCGCTGAGTACAGCAACTAGTATTCGGATCCTGGAACCCCCACATAGCCATGGGCCGAGATGGTCCGCCAGGAACGCTGATTTAGCCGCATCCACAGCGAATGAACATTGCTCGCCACAACTCTTGGGCACTAAGCCTGAAACGGACCCAAAGATAAGGATGCATATTGACTCCAGATCAGCATACACAATCGCACGCCTCCAAGGGCTGGCTATCTAACACAATGACGGCATGCGGGATTTGACATTTCAATTCGTTGCTACTGCTGGTAAGTCTGCACGATCTCGATAATAGGCAGTTGTCGCTTCTCCGCGATCTCGGGTGCTACAGGAGAACTGCATGAAAATGACGAGCGTCAGTGTGTCTTATGGTAAGACCATCAGACTAGGGTGTGCGCCGTTGGTCTCTTCTCACCCAGGTCCAGTATCATTCTGTCACGTCTGCCACTATCCTATTCGACGTGGACTGTCTGCCTCCGTCTTCCATTAAACCTCATCTTGATATCACTGCATCGTTTCGCCAGCCCTCTGAAAGCACCTACCTCGCCTACAAGCACAACGCTCCTAGAGTGTGCTTTTTGTCTTGTCCTTAGCCCTATACCCGTTCCTATTTCGATTCATTTCTGTATTCCATCACAACATGAGTCAAGCAGCACAGCAAGCAGGGGTTCCGCTTCCTCCTCCAACAGAAGTGCAACCCAAAGCACATGCAGCGTCTGTACCTGTACAACTACCACCAACCCCCCCAGAAACAGACTTCGACAGTGATGACAGCAAGTCTACGACCTCAACGGCACCGACAGAGCTCGACGTCCCTTTACCTCCACCTTCATATCCGCAGCAGGTTTTGGACGTGGACAAGCCGACGCCTGATGCACATGTTCCCAGAGATCCCAGGCTCATCCGGCTTACTGGAGTTCACCCTTTCAATGTTGAAGCTCCACTTAGTGACCTTTACAATGAAGGGTTCTTGACAAGTCCCGACTTATTTTATGTGCGAAATCACGGTGCCGTGCCAGAAGTGCACGACGAGGACTGTCTGGACTGGGAGTTCTCGGTTGAAGGGTAGGTTGGTGCAGCAGTCACTCAAACAAACATCTGACATAGCACAGTCTTGTACAGAATCCTCTGAAGATCACCTTACGAGATCTGTTAGAAGAGTATGAAAACGTTACATACCCCATCACGTTAGTCTGTGCAGGGAACAGAAGAAAAGAGCAGAATGTTGTTCGGAAGAGCAAAGGTTTCTCCTGGGGTCCAGCTGGTGTGTCGACAGCATTATTCACAGGTGTTGTCATGAAGGATGTCATCGAGCGTGCGAAACCTCTTCGTAAAGCGAAGTATGTGTGTATGGAGGGTGCTGATAAGCTTGTAAGTATCCTGGCGGGAACCTTCGAATGTGGCTAACCATCATGTAGCCTAACGGCTATTATGGTACATCTGTCAAATTGAACTGGGTAATGGATCCAAACAGAGGCATTATGCTCGCTCACAAGATGAATGGCGAATCTCTGACACCGGATCATGGAAAGCCATTGCGTGCAGTCATTCCTGGCCAAATTGGAGGACGGAGTGTGAAGTGGTTGAAGAGATTGATCGTGACGGCCGAGCCCAGCGACAACTGGTACCATATTTACGACAACAGGGTATTGCCTACTATGGTCGATCCTGATGAGTCAGCAAAGAACCCGAAGTGGTGGATGGACGATCGCTACGCTATCTATGATTTATCGCCTAACGCCGCAGTTGCTTTCCCAGCTCACGACGAAAAGCTCAGCCTAGACTCTGCACCGGAAAGCTACAACGTGCGAGGTTACGCCTACAGTGGTGGAGGACGACGTGTCACACGCTGCGAAGTTTCTCTTGACAAGGGCAAGACATGGCGCCTTGCTAACATCGATTACGCGGAAGACAGATACCGCGCATACGAAGACAAAAACCTGTTTGGTGGGCGCCTTGACATGGATTGGCGAGAGACCTCCTTCTGCTGGTGTTTCTGGAATCTCGACATTGCCACTAGTGAGCTGAAGGACACAAGCGACATCCTGGTCAGAGCCATGGATGAAGCTATGTGCATCATGCCACGAGATATGTACTGGAGTGTTCTCGGCATGATGAACAACCCGTGGTATCGCATTGCCGTCCACAATGAGCACGGAAAACTACGCTTTGAGCACCCAACGCAGCCTGCGCTTATGCCAGGCGGCTGGATGGAACGTGTCAAAAAGTCTGGAGGAAACCTGACGAACGGCCATTGGGGCGAAACAATCGCTGGAGAGGAGCCTGAATCGGTTGCGATTGAGGAGTGTAAAGAAATTAAAATGACTAAAGAAGGTGTTACCAGGACCATCGATATCGACGAGCTCAAACAACATGACAAGGCGGAGGAGCCATGGTTCGTTGTTAATGGCGAGGTTTATGACGGTACAGCGTTCCTGGAAGGCCATCCAGGCGGAGCGCAAAGCATTATCAGTGCCGCAGCTCAGGACGCCACAGATGAGTTTATGGCTATCCGTATGAACCCTCCGCCCCAAACCTTTGTAGCACGCATTAACATTCCACAGACAGCGAGACTGCCAAAGCTATGATGCCAGACTACCACATCGGCACTCTAGACGAAACATCTCGGAAGACGCTCGAATCTGGCGAAACCACAGTTGAATCCGGCGGACCGCGAGCCGTGTTCCTTGACAGCCGTGTCTGGCAGAAAGCACTTCTCCACTCCAAGACAACCGTATCCTGGGACACACGGATCTTCACTTTCAAGCTTGACCACGAGGAACAGCAACTTGGCCTTCCCACCGGCCAACACTTGATGATTCGCCTACGCGACCCTGTGACCCGCGAAGCTATCATCCGCAGCTACACCCCGATTAGCGAAACCAGCAAACTCGGCTACATTGACATTCTCATCAAAGTTTACGCCGACACACCCGAGAAACAAGGCGGTAAGATGACAAAAGCACTCGATTCGATTCCAACAGGGCACTGGGTCGACATGAAGGGACCGATTGGCAAATTCGAATATCTTGGTAAAGGCAGCTGTAGCATCAACAGCCACCCCCGCAGCGTCAAGAAATTCATCATGATCTGCGGTGGTAGCGGTATCACGCCAATTTTTCAAGTCCTGAGGGCGGTCATGCAGGACAAGGCTGATCCAACAACTTGCACGCTACTGAACGGCAATCGACTAGTGGAAGATATCCTGTGCAAGGAAGACTTAGACAGGTTTGCTCAGGAGAACGAGGATAGGTGTAAAATCCTGTATACTTTAACACAAGGACCAGAAGACTGGGAAGGTCTGAGAGGCAGAATTGCAGGACCATTGTTGGAAAAACATTGTAGTTTGGGAGAGCAAGGAGATTCAATGGTGCTTGTTTGCGGGCCTGAGCCACTTGAGAAGAGCGTTAAGACTTGGCTGCTGAGTGCTGGCTGGGCGGAAGAGGATTTGCTTTTCTTCTAGAAACAATTCTTCATTTCGTCTATTCGGTAACGTTCTTTGGAACTGGAACTTATTGTAGGGTACATGTGGGATACCGAAAAAGGCGTTCGTATTGACAGTACAAACATACGCATGCTCGTCAATGGTTATGAGTGGTATTGATTACAAAATTAGTCGACATTTCCTCAAGCTCAGTTCTTGTTGGCTACTGAACGTTAAAGAGCTATAACTATACACACTAGTAACACTGAAACATCGCATCCCTGGAGTATCTAGGACGCATCGCGTCCCACTCATTCTCAAAGCCCAACATGGTTAGCACTGTTCATCGCTATGTTCCAAGGGTCCAAGACAACCAACACCTCTTCATCAATTGTATACCATCCTGCACCTCGGTATCGTGCGTCTTGATTTGCAATGCAATACCTCCCGTTCCATTTGCGCAATGATGTCTACCGGAGACTTCATTGATGTAACGCGCTTCTCCGAGTGAGTCTCCTTATCGCGACCGCGAGCTACCCACGCGTGCCATTCGCTTAGCTCCAACAAAATCTCGCATTCTTATCAGGCCATACGTCCGTGCACGCTCCACTATCAACGCACCGTTTTCGTTCCTTAACACTGCGTCTCCGTGGAACTAACCACCGTTGATGAGGTCAATTGTCAAACTGTTGATTCGGCCGTTCCTATCCTGGCACTCCGCCTCTGACGACACACAGAAGTCCCGCCTATATGGCGGGGGCTAGAGAACTGGTAATCGACCGCTTCGCACTGCATTTCCGATGCTCGCCGCGGGGTACATGATAGCATGGATCGATTGGCAATCGGAAACTGTATGCAGATATGTGTGCAGTCTATCTTCAGTACGCTTGTGGCGTGGCGTCCGCGGCGGGACAACGCATTGTTGACACTGGCTAGAGGGTAAGGCGATGGGTCTACGGGAGATGTCGTGCCACGGAGTTGTCTGGAGCTGAGGCATCAGAAGCCTTGTAGCCTATCAGTGTTGTGCTTTTACTACAAGGTCGTTCTAGTGCTTGAGGTATCTTGGGGCATTTTCCAAAGGGTTGCTTTCTTGACATTGCACCTTTTCTTCTGCCATACATCTAATTCGCGTTTCGAGGCTCATTCTGAGTGCACATCACACTGCATGCATGCATTAAACTTGTATGGTTTTACCTAGTCCAAACCTCACGGTCTAAGACGGGAGCTCGAGTACCCGCTCACCCAGCTCAGCAGAGCAGTGTACCTTTCACGGCAGCCAAAATGGCGGAAACAGCGCCCATTGTCACACAAGGGCTCGATCCCACAAATGGGACTTCGCATTCAGATCCAGATTCACCTGTGCACGGTACATGGGGATCGAAAGACGGCAACATCTCAAATAGCGAATGGAACGATCCGGAAGCGAACAAACTGCCTGAGAAAGTGAACGAATTAGAGAAGAAAGGCGAGATCAATGACACACCACCACAAGCGAGGAAGAAAGTTGTTGTAGTAGGACTAGGTATGGTGGGTATCGCATTCATGTAAGTCTATGGAATAGAGGACCTTTTATGATCAGAGATGGACTTGAGCTGACGTGACGAAAGCGAGAAACTTATGAAATATGATGTTAAGCGGAGAGAATACGACATCGTAGTTATTGGCGAAGAACCACATCTGGCCTATAACCGCGTAGGATTGACGAGCTTCTTCCAGCATCGCCAAGTTGAAAACCTGTACCTTAACCCTAAGGAGTGGTACTCATCCATGCCCGAAGGCTCCCTGAACTACCACCTCAACACTCTGGTCACAGAAATTGACTCGACAAACAAGAACGTCAAGACCTCATCGGGCGAGATCGTGCCATACGACCTTCTTGTACTGGCAACGGGCTCCGACGCGTTACTGCCACGACACACACCTGGCCACGATGCGGAGGGTGTCTTTGTTTACCGCACGATTGACGACTTGCAGCGTCTTATTGAATTTTCCGCAACACGCAAAGGCACAGCGGGTGCTGTCGTTGGTGGCGGTTTGCTGGGCCTGGAAGCTGCGCACGCAATGATGGACCTTGAGAATTTTGCACAAGTCAAGCTCATTGAGCGGAACCGATGGGTTCTTTCAAGACAACTTGATGGCGATGCTGGATCTATGGTTGTAGAGCAGGTCCGTGCCATGGGACTGGACGTCATGTTGAGCAAGCGGGTGGGCAAAATTTTGACCACTGAAAAGAATGCTGTGCGGGGTGTTGTATTCGAGGATGGAGATGAGATGGAATGCTCTTGCGTTTGCTTCGCGATCGGTATCAAGGCGCGCGATGAGCTTGCGCGCAAGGCTTCCATAAAATGCGCGGATCGCGGTGGGGGCATCGTCGTCAACGCAGACCTTTCGACTTCTGCACCAGATATCTACGCCATTGGTGAATGCGCTAGCTGGGAGAACCAGACGTTTGGTTTGATCGCGCCCGGTGTAGAGATGGCCGATGTCCTCGCCTTCAACTTGACACAGGCCAAGGCTCACGCGCCACGAAAGTTCAAGCGCCCAGATCTGAGTACAAAGCTGAAGTTGTTGGGCGTTGAAGTCGCTAGCTTTGGTGATTTTTTTGCAGATCGCGATGGGCCAAAGGACATGCCCGGACGCCAGAAGCCAGAGAAAAGAGAAGCAGACAAAGTCAAAAACCTTACGAGTGGGCCTGCGGCACCACCAGTCAAAGCACTGACGTACAAAGACCCTTTTCAGCAGGTTTATAAAAAATACCTGTTCACCATGGACGGCAAGTACCTGCTCGGAGGCATGATGATCGGCGACACGAAAGACTACATCAAGCTGGTGCCGATGGTCAAGAACCAGAAAGTGTTGGAGATTCCACCAGCTGAACTTATTCTTGGTGCTTCCAAGGGCGGCGAGGACGACGGCTCAGATCTCTCCGGCGACACACAGATTTGCTCATGTCACAACGTTACGAAGGACGATGTTGTCAACGCCGTGAAAGAGGGAACCTGCAAATCCATCGGCGACGTCAAGTCTTGTACAAAAGCTGGTACTGGATGCGGTGGATGTATGCCCCTTGTTCAGACCATCTTCAACAAGACTATGGCATCCATGGGCAACGAAGTCAAGAACCATCTGTGTCCGCACTTCGAGTACTCGCGTGCCGATCTCTTCAACATCATTTACGTCAAGGGTATCAAGGACTTTGATGCTGTAATGCGGGAGTGCGGGCGTGAGCCCGAGTCTGCTGGTTGCGAAGCCTGCAAACCAGCGATTGGATCCATCATTGCTTCTCTTTTCAACAAGCACTTGCTGGACATTGAGAGGCGAGGTCTGCAGGAGACCAACGACAGGTTCTTGGCTAACATTCAGCGCAACGGCACTTTCTCTGTCGTACCGCGTGTTTCCGGTGGAGAGATCACACCAGAAAAACTCATCATCATCGGAACAGTGGCTAGGAAGTACAACTTGTACACCAAGATCACTGGTGGTCAACGTATTGACATGTTTGGTGCTCGAAAACAAGATTTGCCTGATATCTGGCAGGAACTGATTGACGGCGGCATGGAGTCTGGTCATGCATACGCCAAGTCTCTTCGCACAGTCAAGTCTTGTGTCGGAACCACTTGGTGTCGCTTCGGTATCGGCGATAGTGTCGGTATGGCTGTGCGTCTGGAGGAGCGCTACAAGTCTATCCGTGGTCCGCACAAGATAAAGGGTGGAGTTTCAGGTTGCGTCCGCGAATGCGCCGAAGCACAAAACAAAGACTTTGGTTTGATTGCGACAGAGAAGGGTTTTAATATCTTCGTTGGCGGTAACGGAGGCGCAAAGCCACGCCACAGTGAACTCCTCGCCAAAGACGTTCCTCCAGATGATGTTGTACCTATTCTCGATCGTTACCTCTCGTTCTACATTCGTACAGCTGACAAGCTTCAACGTACAGCGCGCTGGATGGAGAACTTGCCCGGCGGCATCAAATACCTCCAGCAAGTAATTCTGGAAGACAAGTTGGGAATCTGCGCAGATCTCGAGAAGCAAATGGAAGATCTTGTCGGTACTTTCTTCTGTGAATGGACCGAAGTACTGAAGGATCCAAAGAAGAAGGCATGGTTCAATCAGTTCGCCAACACCTCCGAGCAGATTGTTGACACTATAGAACCTACCCAGGAGCGTGGCCAAGAGCGACCAAGCTATTGGCCTAAGGATTCTGTGAAAGAGGACTTCCGTGGCCACAAGTGGAGCGAACTCAGCTGGCAGCCCATGCTCAAAGCAGAAGAGCTGAAGGACACACCGACCGGTGACTCAAAAGCGCTGAAGCGCGGCGACACCCAACTGGCTGTCTTCAAGGTCCGTGGAAGGTACTACTGCACGCAGCAGATGTGTCCTCACAAGCGTGCATTCGTGCTTAGCGATGGTCTCATCGGCGATGACATCAAAAACAACAAGCTCTGGGTTTCGTGTCCGAACCACAAGCGCAACTTCGAGCTTAGCGGCGAACAAGCCGGACGCTGTGCTAACGACGAGAGTGTGAACATTGCTACCTTCCCTGTTGAGGAGAGGGGCGACGGATGGCTGTACGTGAAGCTACCTAGCGTTGAGGAGCTTGACAGCGTTCTTGGCACGGAGAAGTTCAAGATCAAGAAAAGCGAGACTGAGGACCCGTTTGTTGCGCTTGACAAGAAGCTGGAAAGGATGAAGCTCAAGGGCCGCAAGGGAATGCAGGTCAGTCATCTAGAGAACGGGCTGGGTGAAAAAGGCAAGGCGAGCATGATTCTCGCGGGTGGGGAGAGGGGTGCTGGAAATTTGGATTGGTAATTATACAGTAACCAAGCGTGGTAATTAGTTGAAAGCATCAATGACGGCGTTCCGGATAGGGAGGGCTCAATGCATCAGATTCCCATAGTTGAATTTACATGAATGAGTACAAATCTGCATATCCATCGAGCCAGATGAGTTATGTCACATCATATCCTTGCCCCCATCCCAGAGCCACCAGAGTTTTATGACAGCCAGCCTTACTTCCGATCTATGCACTCATAAGTTCGCCTTCACGCTGCATCGCAGCCTACACTAATCTTTACCACGCAAGAATACCTCAGCCTAACAATTTAACATCACTTCCCCACCCTCCCCAGAGATTCTTCTTGCCCAGTGCAGCCTAGCATGACCGCCCTTAGACAGCTGGAAAGTGCGGCACTTAGCTTACATCCTTCCTTTACTTACCTTATCAAGGATTTACAAAGTGACTTGTACTCTAAACGATATATCGAACAGGAAGCGTACCGATCGCCGAATGCAAGCGATGGTGTGCGGGAAAAGACCTGGTTGGAGGAGATGGGTAAGCGCGAGTGGGACTGATTGATGATAGGCAAGTTCAATGCATGCGCAGTGAGCTACGCGTGATGAGCTATATGCGTTGATGATCAAGGCTGGTGTGAGAGGTGTGGAGTAAATAACTCTGGGCTCTGCTTGTGAGAACTTAAAGGCGAGCGACATGCCTGCAGCTTCGCTTGCTTTGCATGCACAAAATCGAATTACCTATCTTTTGATCGATCATCCATATCAGGTCAACGAAGTAACTTCCCGGTGCCTTGCCAATTTAACGCGTCCCCACCTCCAAGTATCGACTCAAGCATCTCACCAGACATCTCCCCGGACATCTCATAGCACCAATCATGACAACCTCGCATGAATTAAGCATCGATTCATCGCAGGACAAGAATGCCATCTCCATCAAGACACCATGTACAGCAAGTTCGACAACCTCATTGCTACAATGCGTGTTACCTTCGAATTGAACTCGACCCATGAAGCCACTGAAGAATAGGGAAACTCCAGCTCAAAAGACGGATAGAAAGAAGGTAGAAGTCGAAGCTCGGCTCGTGTCGGCAACAAGTTAGTGGAATGAAGATCCGGTGTCTTGATAATTTATGGCTGTTTGTTAACTGGGTTTTCATACTGTGGAATGTTACTCTAGACTGAACAGTCTTGTTGGATTTGCAGTACAATAATTTGTGGCGCAATATGGGATGCCCATGACTTGAGGCATAATGGCCGGTTGATATGTTGCTACCCTTTGAAAATTCCATCAGCTTTGAGTTCTTCATTCTTGCCGTTTCTTTGTAACTTTTTTTCTGCATTGATGCATGACGTACGATTGCTGCCTGATAAATTGACAGAAATTGGGCCAGAAGAGGGACACTTGTATCACTGAACTCTACTACTCTCTACCACAGCACTCTATTATAATTCTGGTACTGCATCGATCCCAGAAGCAAGAAGCTTCGGGATCTTGAAGGATGATGCGCTGGGGTGAACAAAGGACGAAGACTACCATAAGGGAAAGAACGCCACTAGTTCGCCAGGATTCTTGGCAGGCAAGCGCAAGTGAAAGAAGACCTATCACCACTACTTAATCAGCGATATCTTCCTTTGGGATGTTTTTCACGCACAAAATTCTTTTGACTGACGCTCACTGACGTCAACTTATGCCTGCGGCAGCTACATCACAACTCAATCTTGCTAGGCTCAGTCTATGACTTTTTCACCAATAAGTCCCCCCGCTGAGCCTCAACAGCCACCTGTACTTCGAAAAGACCGACCAACCAACTCTTACTGACATCAAAGAACAATCACGTGGACCCAACGTTCCAACCATGCAGAACATCTCCAAGCTTCAGTCCGCCCTGTCTGCTTCCACAAAAGAGCGATCCACCTCGATCTCTACCGAAGACACGCTCATTACCACTCTGCGCGCTCAAGGTCAAGCTTGGGTTAACATTACTGCTAAGCTCAACTCCCGTTGCAATTCCATGAACGAAGTCCCACTATGGACTGAAGCTGCCGTATACTCACGATTCCTCCTAGTCGCAACTGTCACTGCGACGCCGGCACGAGAAGTCGGTTTCGAGCCGCTTGATTACGCACATTTGAGGAATGCAGGCAGCGGTAAAGAAGGCACAAGCAAGGCGGGGAAGAAGCGCGTCAAAGACTTTCAGAATGCGACGGAATTGAGTGCGAACATCAGGAAGCCCGTGCAGCTAGCGGACGCAGAGAGTGCGGGTTCCAACGCACAGACAGATGCACAAGGAGAGGGAAGGAACAAAGTGAAGGCCAAGGACAAGGGCAAGGGCAAAGGCAAAGACGAAAAGAGGAGGAAAGGTGGCGAGGGGGAGACGATAGCTTTGGACGGAAATTTGGCGGAGATACTTGTGCGTGCTGTGGCCAGGGTTGAGGAAAACTTCTGGGTGTACGTGGCTGATGAGATGGAGCGAGAAAGTGGAGTTCTTATTGAGGCGGAAGAGTTAAACAAGTTCTATAACAAGATCTAATTCATAGCAAAGCAAAGCAGATGTTACGAACATCTGCCTGCAAGCAGGTTACCTATTAGAGCTACTAAGGGCTAAATTAGCCTAGATAGTTATAAGGCTACTATAAGAACTTATATAACTTAAAAATAGCTAGTATACTTAACTACTATTAATAGAGAATAATATTAACATTAGAATCTAATTTTAATATAGTATAGATATAGAAAAGTATAGCTAAGAATTTAATCTTAATAATAAAGAAAGTTAATAACATATACCTTTAATAGAGAAAATATACCTATATACTAGTAAGAATAAGTAGATAAAGTATATTTATATTTTACTTATTTTATAGCTACTATAATAACTTACTATAACTAACTAGATAATTAATTAAAACAATATTAAGTTAAGCTTAAGATAATTCTAAAGCTACTAATCTATATTATAGACTAGGTCTTAAGCTACTATCTTAAAGCTATAGGCCTTAAATTACTCTATACAATAATATCTATATAGAAGTATAGAGTTATTTTAGAAAAACTTTTTATTTTATATATATAATAGAGTGTTATACTCTAACTTATAGTATTATAATATTACTATACTATTTATAAGGAGGTTATTATAATACCTCTTTAGTGTTAAACGTCTAGACAGCACTAACCTATTAGGGCGCTAGCGTTATATATTAGAATAGATAAAAGAAGAATATAGCTAAGAATATATAGTATAAATTAATCTTACTTTATTCTTACTCTATTGTTTACGCCTGCTACTATATATAACCTTTACACTATTTCTCTTTAGGCTTACCTATTAAGTAAGTAAGCTATATTAAATCTATATAGCTTATATACCTTAGAGAAAATAAGTATTATTCTATTATTATAAATCTACTCTACTATTTCTCTACTATTTATTCTAGTATAAAGTAGGTACTATTACTATTTAAGTAGAGGTCTATACTATCTTAGTAACAGAGGAAGAGAAGTAGTATACTACTTTACTAGGAGTATAAAGAGTTATTATAAATAAAGATAATAAGTGTTAGAACCTATAGGCTTGCTATAACATACCTATCCTATTACGTAGTAGAATAGGCTAGCTAGCTCTACTCTAATATAAGGTAAGAGAATTGCTACTAGTATAGTAGTAATTTGTCTATCTAATACTATACTATTACCTTTAGCACTTAACTATCTCTCTTTATACTATTATAACATCTATTATCCTTAATATTTAAATTACTCCCTATTTAATAACTTAGAGATATAAATAAGGTAATAAAGCTATTAAGTAAGCTTATTAAAGAACTAAAAGACACCTAAGGCCTAAAATATAGATCCTTAAAGTAATATAGATTATCCTGTTATAGCCTAGGTAGAGACACTTCTATTAACTCTTAAAGGGGGTATAATCCTACTATAGAGCCTAAAGATTAAATAGAGGAATACCTAGAGTAAGAAGCTTATTCTTTACACTCTATAGAGCTATAATACCCTATAATAGTCTATAATAAGGTAACAGCCTAATAAGTAGACTAGGAACTAGAAGAACTATAAGTATAGCTCTCTCTAGTATAAGAACAGAGAGAGCTAGAGTAACTTTAAGAGATTAAGGTAAGATATAAGATAAGAGATTTATTAGTGCTTTCTATTATAGGAAATTTACTTAAAGATACTATACTCTTACTAGTAGGCTTATCTTTAAATCTTCTAAGACTAGAACCTCCTTAGTAGTTCTTAAAGGCTAACTATATATAGTATAATTACTAGGAAAGAGACTATAAATCTTATTTTCTCTAATAACCTATTAATTTTGTAAGAGAGTGTTATAATTCTAAGTATTTAGTATAAATAGAAGATAATTATAGCTAATATAGTATAGTAATAATACTTAAAATAAATAATACTTAGCACTTTAAATAATATTAGTATTAGGTATATAATTACGTAAGAGTTATATAACGTAATTAGGCTTAGTATAATTAGTGTAATTAATAATTAGTATAATTAATAACTAGTGTAATTAATAATTAGTGTAATTAGAATAATACTACTAATTATTTCTATTTATTTTAGTATATAGTTAGTAGGAATATAACTCTTATAGTTTATATTTAACCTAGTTAATTAAGTTTATCTTTAGATCTTAACCTTAGTATAATAAGTTAGATTACCTATTACTTATTACTATA
>JAPEUT010000168.1:0-60161 GCA_027946375.1 Neodidymelliopsis sp. IMI 364377
TCCCACCCCTCCGCCGCGTGGGCCACCGCCGCATTCCCGACGCCCCGCTTCCCGCCTCCTCCCTGCGCGAATCCTGGTCCCCAGTCTCCACTCTTGATGGACTAGGCGATCGCGAGCGCAGCAACAGCGTCTCTTCCACCTCGTCGAACCTCCCCTGGAACACCTTCCTGTCCACTGTCGTCCCTGATCCCGTCGCGCCCACCGCCGAGTCTTCCTTTGCATCTGCTGCCGCCAGCGCCTCCTTTACAGCCTCGTCGTCGCGCGCCAGCAGCTCCAACTCGGCCGCCTCCTCGCGCACCCACCTGACAGTCCCCAGCCGCCGTGCAAGTCCACCACCAAATGACACGTTTATGCGCGCCTGCGACACGAGCGACGAAGACACCGCATCCGACACGGAGGATGAAACCCAGGCGAATGTGCTGAGTCGCCGGCGCATGCGACCAAGTTACTTCGCGGACGAGCCGCCGACGCCAGAACGTCACTCGCGGCGCGTACTGCAGAGAAGCAGAGACGCAAGCGCATACGTACGGTCGTTCTACTCCAACGCCCAAGCCGCCGACGAGGCGAGAATAGAGCAGCCCGACGGGCCGATCGATATTGCCGACGAACCCACGAGTTTCGAGACGGTCGAGGACGACGTACTCCCCGCGACCGGCCTGTCGTCGCCGCTCGACCAAGAATTGCGCGATGCGCGGTCACTACTGGAACGACTAACGCGTCGCGACGACGTGAGCGACGACTTCTGGGCCTCTGTCGGCCTAACACGTTCATTCGCAGACGGCGTCGAGCGCGTCCAGGAACGGGGGCGCTTCTAGTCTCACAATCATACTACAACACGCCACATCCCCATTACCCGGCGCGAGAGTCGCAGGCCGGTCCTCCCACTCTACCTCCACCTCGTCTTCTCGGCCTTGTTGTTGATCAAACCACCTTTTCCTCTTCTTCCAACCAAGCGACGTCTCTGTACTTCCATCCCCGTCTTTTACTTTTGAGCGTTCCAGGTTCTTTTTTCCACGGCGTTATCGATCATCCAACTACCTGCTTGCCAGAAGGAAAGCACTACACTACAAAAAACTTCCCATGAATATCAAGAAAAAACCTAAACGTGGAGAAAATGGGAATACACGAGGGTCTATGAATCTATTAGCGAGTGAATGGGCAAGGGGGACGACGAGTTGAAGAAAGCACTTTGGGGCCTTTGGCGGCAGGCAGACAAACACATTACACATGTAACAAAGGAGACGAAATAAATGAAATCTAGCGTGGATAGCAGGTAGGATAATTATGTAGACTTGTTACCAAAAAGCGCACCTTTTATCTGATCCTGCTACTTTTCTCTCTATACCTACCCACCCTCATACCTTCCTTCCCCTTCCCCTTCCCCTTCCCCAAAAGAAAAACTCCCCACTCCACCTCCTCTCTGCCTCACCCAACCACCTTTCCATCGCAAAAAGAGAAAAGAAAAGCAAAAAGAAGCATCTCCGGCGGGGCTCGAACCCGCAGCCTTTGGATGACCCAGAACCATTTTGAAAACGGCGATAGAGAAGGTAGAAGTCCAACGCGCTACCATTGCGCCACGGAGACCTGAACTGTGAAGTTGCTTGGATTGTAGGGACTTCTGACATATTGTTGAATAAATCGATATATATATTAAGTTTCAAAATGAGGAAGTAAGGGAATGATGGGAGAATGGAGGCAAGGTATGGAGTTGTCTCATTATGTTATGCGCAAAGTTAAATAGGAATAGGTGTTTTTCACGATTCAAACATGGCTAGACATGTCTGGCTTCCTGTTCTGTACAATTTCATGTGATTATTGAGCGTTATCATGACAGACTCACGCCCCGTTCGCTACACCTCTGATATTGATGCCGCCTCCGCCATTCGAACCCGCGCCGCGGATATTGATGCCCTCCGTGTCGCGCGATATGCGGTCCACGAGCCCGCGGCGGGGTTTCGGCTCGTCGAATTCGTAGTCGCGGGGTATGCTGTCGTCGCCTTTTAGTCGGCCATACCCGTCGTCTGAACCACTGCGTGTGATGCGGCTGGCCAGCGATCGCGGCCTCGGCTCACCGTCATCGTCGTCGTCGCGTGTCATTCGACTAGCGAGCGAGTTGACCGGTCTGCCGTCCTTGGTCATGCGGGACAAAAGAGAGCCGCCTGAGCCAGCGTCTGAACGGCGGTGGTTGCCCATGGGCGACGTGTCAACGAAGAAGGCGTCTTTTTGCCATCGGCCTGCCTCCGACTTTGAGCCTCGCTCGCCGTAGTTTGCGCGGTCGTGGGTCCAGCGGTCGGCGCTGGGTTCGCGGCGACGGCGCGCGTTGCGACTGCGGCTTCGGCTGCGGTAGCGGGTGCGCACGTTGCTGTTGTCTTCTGCGAAGCCGAAGCGGCCGTCGCCTTCGTCGTTGGATGCTGGAGAGGCGCTGCGGCCTCGAAGTCGGCCATGCCGCGATTCGTTGGGGCTGGAAATCTGTTAGCTTGGTCAAGTGTGCTAGTCGTCAACAACGTACCCATCTGAGCCGGGTCGGTAGGAGTCGACGTCGGCATTGAGCCTGCCAGAATCTCTTGGTCTACCCCCTCTGTCACGGCGGTCCCGGCCGTTGCGATCGTTGCGATCGTTGCGCGGGTAGTTGTTCCTCCGCCTCTCTACACCAGAATCCTCGCCCATTGACTCGTCCCCACTGCGACTGTTGCATGTTAGTGTGGTGCATAACAACCCTGCAACCGCATGCTCACCTTCTCCTCCTCCGACTCCGCGAGCCTGCATCCTCATCACCGTAGTCTAGCACGTCTCTCTTCGGCGGTTGGCGGCGACGCGGCTCCCGCTGGTTGTTTCCTCGAACATCTGGGTTGCGCTGGTAGTAGTTGCTGCGGTTGGCTGCGCCTTTGGGCTTCTGGTCGCCAGCATTCGTTTCCCGTATCATCAGTACACTCTCCGGCTTCTTCGAGAATGGCTTGGCCTGTCGAGGCGTTTGCGCAGCGAGCGAGCTTGGGTTTGTGTCGGGATGGGTAAAGGCGGTCAGCGCAATGGCTGCGTCTTCAGCGCTGTAGAACTCGAGGTTCACCGACGAGTCGTTGACCCAGCGCAGCTGCTTGACGCGCGGTTCTGCGCCGAGTGCCTCCATGGCGTAGTAGAGAGGGTCGTTTGGGTCAAAGTCTCCTACGCCCTGCAGGTTCAGCGCCTCGGGCCATGGCTTCTGCGGCTGGAGGTCTTCAAAGTATGCCGCGGGGACTGAGTCGTTTTGTGTCGTGGTTTCTGGCTGCTGCGCGTCTATCAGCATGGCATCGCTCCGACGCGCCTGGCGCAGCTTACTTGTTGCTGAGGCTGCGCGCTGGTCTGCACGCCGGCACCGACATCAATGTCGATGTCGTATGCAACGTCTCCCATTTCGACGTCCATTATGGCGGTTTTACGTGGCTAGTCTTGGTGCAATTGGCAGACGCAGAAAGGCGCGGGGTGACTGAGAGGTGAGCTCAGCCCGAGTCCGAGAGATGGTGCAGCCGGCCCTCGATGCGGTCAGTAGCGCCATCACGTAAGCTATGATGCATGAGCTCAAACAGAGGACTACAATGACCTCGGTCTTTGTTTGTACTATTTATGGCGACTCGACATTTTACGCTCAGCCTTCATCGACTGCTCATGGGTTCTCCTCCAAGGTAAAGGTGCCCGTCTTTGTGATCAGGTACTCGTTGACTGCCACGTCCTTCCCAGACTCCTTTCCATATCCACTTTGCTTGATGCCTCCAAACGGCGACTCGGCTGCCGATGAGTTGCCTGCAAGTGTTAGCCCATCCGTTCTCACGTATATCGCCGCTTTGCATCGACTTACCAGTGTTCAACCCAATCATGCCAGCCTCGAGGCTTTCAAACAATCTCCACATTCGGTCTACATTCTTGGTGAAGAGATAGGACGCAAGACCCATGGAAGTGTCGTTTGCCTTCTGCACCACTTCTTCTTCCGTGTCGAACTTGATAAATGTGCAGATTGGTGAGAAGACTTCCTCTTGAGCAATGTCCATGTCAGGCGTCACACCAGTGATGACGGTTGGCTCGAAAAAGTATCCTCCGTTCTTCTCAATCTTATTGCCACCCTTGTGGATCTTTGCACCCTTCTTCTTCGCATCCTCAACAAGTTCAAGCGCCTTCTGAGCACCACGAGGTGTCGTTACTGGACCCATGGTAGTCTTTTCGTCGGAACCGTGCCCAACAACAATCTTGTCCGTCTCGGCGTTCCAGCGTTCGAGGAACTTGTCGAAGATACCCGCTTGGACGTAGATTCGGTTTGCTGTGATACAGGCTTGGCCCGCATGACGATATTTCAGAGCGAAGATTTGGGTCATGGCTTGGTCAATGTTCGCATCGTCGAATATCAGAACTGGACAGTTACCTCCCAGCTCTAGAGTTACTTTCTTCAGGTTATCCGCGCAGATCTTTGCTACCAGCTTGCCGACCCTGGTCGAGCCCGTAAAAGTGACCTTGCCGACGAGTGGGTGACGGCAGAGCGCTTCACTAAGCTCGGGTGTCTTGTCGAGGTCTGTGGTCAACACGTTCAGTGCTCCCTTTGGAAATCCAGCTTTCTGTGCCAGGTGGGCCAATGCAAGGACCGTGATCGGCGTCTCGGGGCTGGGCTTGACGACCATTGTGCATCCTGCAGCGAGAGCTGCTCCAGCCTTCCGCAAGATCATAGCAATAGGAAAGTTCCATGGAACCAAAGCCACAGCGACACCAATAGGTTGCTTAATCGTGAAGATGCGGCGGTTCGGCAGAGCAGGTGTAAAGACGCTACCCTGGATGCGTTCTGCTTCACCAGCAAACCACCACGTGAAGCCAGTCGAATAGTCGATCTCGCCATACGCCTCAGAGCGAGGCTTGCCAGTCTCGTAAACAATCATTGTCGCAATGTCTTCTCGATTCTCGCGGATCAACTGGTCCCACTTATACAGGAACTGTGCTCTTTGGCGAGGACTAATCTTCTTGTACTCGAGGAAGGCCTTGTGGGAGCTCTCTACAGCAGCATCGACATCGGAGGCATCGTTTGTAGGGCATTCAATCCATGCCTTTCCCGTGCCAGGGTCTATTTTTCTGTTAATTCAAATCTGCGAGGCACATAGCATGAACTGACCAACAACTTCAAAGGTCTTCCCAGACTTAGCATTCACCCATTCTCCGCCGATGTGCGACTGGTTGTGCAGAAGATCCGGGTTGTTAAGCTGTCATAGATCAGGTACCATCCCATGCCAACATCTGCTCATTGCTCACCTTGAACGGAAGCTCGTACTTCTGCGCTGAACCCATCTTCACCGTAATTGCAGTAACTTGAGCTTGCTAAGACAGCAGAAAGTTTCTCAAAACAGTTGGACAAGAACGTAGATCGTGAACACCTTTTTGAGTCTGCTGTGTAATGACATCTATCTGTTAACCCCACACTAGAATCCATATAGCCGATCAAATGGAACCAATGAGCGTGCATCGAGCCCGACCACCACCGCTCCTCGAATGCGACGTCAGCACAGTACCCCTCACCACGCTCCTCATTTCCGCGGTTCGGCAACGCTATGATTGGTAAACCGATGGACCCAGACACGTTGAAGGATGGGGAGAAGGTCGTCACTGCTCGGTTATATCGCTGCTACCAAATACATCTTGTCCACAACAACACCACTACTCTAATTGCATTCCAAATACTATACACTCCCACCTAACGCACTACCACAACCAATTTGAACACCAAACTTCTAAAACTCCACACAATGGGAAGACTTGACGGCAAAGTCGCAATCGTAACTGGTGACCCCTCCTTTGTCACCACCACACTCAACAACGTCAACTAACTCCAATCCCAGGCGCGGGCTCAGGTTTCGGTGCAGGTATAGCCCTACGCTTCGCCTCCGAAGGCTGCAAGGTCCTCGTCTGCGACATCAACTCCAAAGGCGGCGAAGCCACAGCCGCCAAGGACTCCTCATCGCTCGCCTTCCACAAGATGGATGTGACTAAGAGTGCGGACTGGAAGAGCACTATGGCAGCTGCACAGGAGAAGTTTGGGCGCTGCGACATTCTTGTCAACAATGCAGGCTGGAGTTACACTAACAAGGCGACGAGTGAAGTGACGGAGGAGGAGTTCGAGAGGGTGTTTGATGTCAACGTAAAGGGAGTGTATTTGGGGTGTCAGGCATGGGTGGGACAGGCGATAGAGCGGAAAGAGGGGGGCGTGGTGATCAACATTGCGAGTGTGGGGGCTACGAGACCAAGACCAGGGTTGGTGTGGTACAATGCGTCGAAGGGCGCGGTGTGGAATGTGAGTTCATCTTCTTTTCATCGATCAGATGGCTTGTGGAGAGGAAACAAAGTGGCTAACAACCGTATAGGCAACAAAAGGTCTCGCGGCCGAATATGGCCCTCACCAAATCCGCGTAAACTCCATCTGCCCCCTTGTCACTGCCACAGGACTGTTCTCTGCTTTCACTGGAATGGAAGATACACCCGAAAACAGGACGAAATTTACGAGCAACGTGCCCATGGGTCGAATTGGAGAAGTAGAAGACGTTGTGAACGCGTGTGTGTTCATGGCTAGTGACGAGGCGAAGTTCATTACGGGCGTCAATCTGGAGGTTGATGGTGGACGATGCATATAAAGAACTGAGAAGTTTATTGTGATGCAGGTTAGTCGACACCTCAGCTGGCGATAATCAGGGAGGGTTTATCAATGGCTACGGTGTAGCTACAATCAGAACATCGCATGCTAGGTCAGAACATGCCAATTCAAGGTGTCAGATCAAGGTTGAAGCTATCTTCTTACCTGTCTATCTCACTTCTGCTTCTCCATATCCTCATCCTCATCTTCATCCATCAACTCCTGCATCTCTTTTTTCCTCCTCGCCACTTCATCTGCATCATCGTCCACGGGCAACTGACCTCCAAGACCTTCCACATTCCCAAACAAGCCACCCGCACTACTCCTCAACGCATCCTTCCTCTCAACAGCACTCATGGCGATCTCTTGATCTACGTATAGACCCCAACCCTCCCACACTGCACCACGATCAACCGCCGTCATAGGGCCCCGACTCACACGCCACCTCTTCGTCAATTCCTCCTCCCTTCTCTTTGCATCGGAGGTCATCAACCCGTACGCCTGCACCAATTTCTCGTAAGCAGCGACATGGCAGTTCGACTCCCTCGCTTTCTCTTTCCCTTTTCGTGTACTGTTGAGGAAGGGAGAAGGATACGTTTCCAGGACGCTCCAGCGTCCACTCCTAACTTTTCTGAGCGTGTTCGACCATACGCCAACGGGAAGTAGGATGGCTTTGCTGAGTACTAGTTTCCCAGTGCTGGCTTCTTCGTGGCCGAGAAGCAGGGCGTCGGTTTCGAGGCTGCCGGAGGAGCATGACTGGGTTTCGCTTGGACCAACCCTGCTGCCGGGAATAAGAATTCGGGGGAGATAGATCTGGATGGGTGTCCTTGTGTTGGGAGAGTTCAAAAAGGGCGAGGTTGCAAGGAGATCTGGGAGGAGAGTTGGAAAGGGCGAGGGTCTGAGCGGAGAGAGGGAAAGTGGGGTCGGTGCGTTCCTTACGATGCCTGGGCGCGGCAGAGGTAGCATGTCAGAGGAGGATGTGTGTGGAGGCGGCGTGATGGTCGATGTGGATGAGGTTTGTTGAGCTTGCTGGAATTGTGTTGGTGGGAAGAATTGTGGAGTAAGTGTGGTATATCCATTTGACGTGAAGGATTGTTGGACGGGATGTTGTGGGGTTATAGTAGGTGGGTACAGCGGAGGGATTGGTGATGACGGCTGGGCAGACTGTATCTGAGCACTCTGGCTGGTGAAGTCTGCTGTTGACGCATACTGATTCTGCGCCGATCGTAGCTCCATAGAAGATATGGTGTTCAAATTGGAGAGCCCTGCCGGCTGAGCGTGAAGAGAAGTAGGCCCCGTGTTTCTAGGAGAAAGCGGATATACTGGAATGTTACGAGTCCCTTGAGCTGTGTTGTATTGCTGCACAGCGATTGGAATTGGTATTGATCGATCTGCTACAGATGGCTGGTACGCGAGAGTTGGGCCAGAGTACTGATGTTGAGCGATAGAAGGTATGCGTGGATCTGCAAATGGTCTGAAGCCTGCCTGGGTTGAATGTAATGCCGACCCATTGTTGCTCATGGGCTGTGCAGCTGGAAGACAAGAAGGTAGGCCCGACAAATTTCCCATCAACTGATTCGTGCTCGCTACATCCGGTCTCAACTCCAAGTAGTTGAGATTGGATGAGTCATTGACATCCGTACGCTGTGGTATAACACTCTGGTTGCGAGGCGATTCTCCAAGCCTGTTTGCCACTGCTTGCCGTGCCTCGAGATTCAGCAAAGGCAGTAAACGCTGTGCTTGCTCTGGACTCAAGTTCTGCATGTACGTTGCAATGCTGAGTGGTGTAACACTATTGGGTCCGCCTGAATTGGAGGTTGCGACACTGGTCTGGACCGTGTTGTGTCTCTGAGGAATCAAGGCATTGGGATTGCCAAAACTTGTTACTGTACTGTCCATTGCTATACGAGGCTGTAACGGCAGAGGCAAAGGCAGGCGTGGACGCGGTAGATTGGGGGTTGGTGCCGGGACAGTGGACATGACGGCGTCCTGTTCATTACTCTCATCATCGCTGTCGGTGTCGTCTTCCATGTCCGTGTCGTTGTCTTCTTCTTCGTCATTATCGTCGTCATCTTCACCTTCATCTCCATCTCCATCCCTGTTCGTCTCCTCTCTTAAAGGCAACTCCTTCATCATCCGCTGAATCAATGTCTCTTGGGTCAGTTCTATTGGCGGCTCCTCCATTGAATTTCCGAACAGCTTATTCTTCATTCTGCTCACTAGCGGCCTAGGCACGATATTGAATTTTTCAGGACCCTTTGCCCTTGAGGCTTGAATCCTCTGCATCATGGCAGCAGCCATATCCGATCGCCTAGTATACGATGGTGTAGGCGGGATAAGAGGCAAACCAGCTGATCCATCATTGACAGCGTTGTGTGAAGCGAACTGTGCTTCGACGGCCAGCTTGTGGCTGATAGCGATTTCGTGCTGCTTAACCTGTTTCTCCTTGAGCTCGAACAGGGCTTGCGCAAATCGAGCGTCTTTCTGGTAATTGCGAAGACCATTCTCGTGGCCATTTTCGGGTGTCTGCTTAGGGTGAGCGGTCTGGAGCTTCTGGTAGTTATTGATTTGACGCATAGTCACGCCAGCTTCAAGAAGAAGGTAGAGTGCACGTTGGCGGGATTTAAAACATGCTGCGTAATACTTCGCCCGTTTGCGTTGGTCTCGTGGAATATTGATAAGAGGTGGCAAAGGCTGCTCAAGCTTTGGTGGCTGTATACCGTACTTGACTTCCTTGTACTGCAAGCGCTCGCTTTCTTCAGTGCGAAACGTTTGGAGCTCAATAGCTGCTAGATCTGGCTTCGGTCTTGCATGCATCTTCTTCGTGGGTGAACTCTGACGTAGCTCGGCTGCTCTCTTCTGGTGTGTAGATTGCGCACCCTTCTCTTGCTGACCACCAGCTGCTATCTCATCCTCCTCCTTTGTATTCTCTGGTAGAACGAGAGGATGATATTCGAAATCCCATAAGCTTGGGATCTCCCATCTAAGCGCTGCCTTGAGTGCCTTCCCGTCACCCTCATAATAGTCAATCCAACGATACAGAAACTCGATGAAATTAGGCACAAGCGAGCTGGCAACCTGCACAATGTCGATCAGAATACGTAGCATCTCCTCTTCCAGCATCAGCGCTCCGTCCAATGTTCTTCGCTCGAAAATGGTGATGGCGGGTGCCTGCCGAGGTGTTTGCGGCGCATTCGATTGCGTAGCTACATGCTCGATTGAATATCTAGCTTTCTTTGGCGAGGAAGGTTGCTGTTCGGAAGGGGTGTTGTCGACCTCCCACTGCACGCACCAGGTCCATAGCTCTTTGCCTGTTTCGTGCGCTTGCCTCATTGTGAAATCTTGAATTAGGCCCATGAAGATTTCATGGTTCGTATCCATGCGATACACCAGAACGTTATGGTTGTACTCATCATACGGTACAAGGGTTGGTAGCGATCCGACATTGCCAACGACGTCTTGCAGTTCGAGGTAGCGATTGTCCAGTAAGTCAAGCACTTTGCCAAAGGACGCCATAGCGGCGCGCAAAAAGCCGAGCCGCAAGAAAGTTTGCTAATGCTAGGCTGAGAGGAAGATTCGAGACAACAAGCGCAGGCAGGATGAAGTGGGTGCAGTGGGCAAGATTGCTTGGACAAATAGGGAAAGTGACGAGGTGAAGGTAAAGAGGGCTACAGTGAAAAGGTGATTATGACATAGAAAACCGAGTGCAAACGAGGGCGTCGCATACCTGAAGATATACACAAGCCCTCGCGATGCTCCAACCTACTCTACGAGCGCTCACGCTGTTATGTACTCCTATTATTGTCGCTGCAAGAAGGGTATCGTCGCAACCGCTAACCTCATCACCTGCAACTATTTGATCCTCGGCCAGTGTCCCCGAACTCATTTCCCGCTTTCCCTGATCTTCTGTGCAACTGTGCTCAGCCTGTCTTCGGCACTCTCCCTGACCCTCCTCCAGTCCGTGTTGTACACCTTCTGCACCGACTCCTCGAGGACTCTGTTCCACCTATCCTTGGCCATCTCCGCCAACCCGACAGGTACTTCTCTCGCTCTTGGTTCAGCCTCTGGTTGCTTGGGCTCGTAGAAGTTGGTAAGAACGTTCCGTTGTTGGCGCAGGAGAGCAGCTTGTGTTGCGCGGTTCTGCGCGTGGAGGGAGATGGAAAGATAGAGGATGGCTGAGGTGAGAGTGAAACCCCCAAGCTGATATAGTGTCAGCAGTGTTCAGTAGTATATGAGAACTAGTCACGTACAAAGCCTGTTGTAAGACCCATCGTGAATTGATGAGGGTGCTGAAAAGGAAGCTTTTCGTGTAAGTGGGAAGGTGAGGCAGAGCCAATGGCTGATTGATCACGGTCGCAGACGTCGTGTTGACGACAGAAGGAAGTAGGAAGCTGGTGAAACTATAGGTAGTGGCGCAAAATGCTACGAGAAATGCGTGTTGATGCTGTGACAAGTGAGGTCAGACCCCCGATCGTGCGATCAGCCGCATCCTTCCTCATGTGGCAGGTTTGCGACAACTATCGATCGCAGTTCCCTAACCCTAGCGCCAAAATCCCGATCAAATACCACTTTTTGTCACATGCATCTACACCCCAAAAATGTGCATGATAGCTTCGAAGTTCCACTGAAGCAGCTAGCTTGTTAGTGGTGTATTGATTCGTGTCAGCAGTTCTTCTAATTGTCCAATGTATACATTTAGAAGCACATTACTTGTATAAATGTCACCAGGCCTCCTGCTCTCGAATTGAGACATTCCAAGCGCAGTGAGGAATACTTGTAGTAAAAATCCGTATAGATTGATGATTAGATCCGAATAACTAACCGTCGTACATATATCAGGATATGTAAGCTCGAGTAGAGACTGTACTCGCGAAGTGTCCAACCTTTAAACCAGCTCCAAGCTACATTCCAATGCGTAGTTGTCGCAGCTATTGTATTGATAAAGATCGATTTAGTACCACCTTTCCCAACAATAAATACCATTTTCTCCATTCTCATTGATGGGGATGTTGCGCGTGCCTCTCCCCCTCTGTCGCACCGCGCTTTGTTGCGCCGATTCTCAGCTCTCATCGAGGTGTCTAGTGCAAGCCAACCTTTCTGCGTGATTTTGATGCTCATGGTAGTCGCAGGGACTGAGTGTGTACTGTGTAATGGTATCCTGAGTGGCTAATAGTGCATACCGTCGCATGATCAGAGTGAGGAAAGGCCACGGGTAGCCTGATGTTTCGATGCCATCCCAGACGCTACTATGTGCAGAATAGCAATAAATGTCGACTAGGCAGCGACAGAGTGCAGACTCTAGTGGAAGCTTGTTGAAAGCAAAATCGATCTGCTTGGTGCTTGGTAGTCCCACATCCTGGCTTTCTAAGTCATCGAAAAGGTCATCTATGATCCGAGTCTTCAAAACGGGAATATCGTACTTGTCGCAGAAGACGTAGAGGCGGATAAGATTGCCAGTCTTCAAACCTCCGTAGTCGTCTTCAGCCGTCCAAGCGGTGAACAGGTCTGCGGCGTCATCCTTCGTTGGAAAGCGTTTATGGTAGAGCCAGTGCACGAAGAACTCAAAGATCTGTGAGTCATCGTCTTCCAACACGACGCGCTTGTTCTCAGCCTCTCTAAAGTGGCCTGTGAGTGCTGCACGGAAGAAAGACGAGTGGTAAGTGAGTAGGTCCTCGTGCACCACGAACTTGAATCTAGAAGCGCCAACAATGATTGTGGCGAATGAAGCGTTCTGTACACTAAGATTCGTCAATTCTCCTCCAAACTCGCAAAGTCGAGATCATGCTTACGAGATACGCGGTGGGGTGCGCAAACATGTACCCCCGATTGCTGTCATTATGGGGTTCGGTATTTGTCGAGACTTGGAAGTAGGTTATGAGCGAGGGTGTGATGGATGGGTGTTGAGAGAAAAACGCGATGGTCGAAGTCGGACGTACTTGGAGGTTGAGGAAAATGAAGGTGAAGCGTGTATTGTTGTATCCTGCTCATAGTAAAGGTGAGCTGCATGGAGAGGTCTGGTGAGAGTGGACGTGATTGCTGCTTTGGTCAATGGTCAACACGTCTGCCACAACGACACTCACTAAATTAAGCTTTCCAAGTCGGAAACCTCACCGTCTTCACGTGAGTGCAACGAAGTTCAAGAGCGTGAGTATCGTGCGACTTAGCTCTGCATGTCGCTCGTGGTATGTGAACATTGGTATAATACAGATACAACACATCATTTTACGCGTTCACCTCCTTCCCTAAGCTTCGCTCAGCAACCACAAAGTCGTCCTCTGGCTCAACAACCTTGACCTCTTTCTTGGTCTTCTTCTCGGGCACAGGGTTGGGGAGCTTCCAGTCCTTGACCTCCTCTGGGTAGTGCATTTCCCTCCTCATGCTCTCTGATGGGTATACCTTCCTAGGGGGAGGCAGGATTCGGTCGTCGATACCGCTCTCCTTCTCGATGCGCATCTGCTGGACCATCTCTTGTAACTCGCTCATGCCATCCTCACGGAATTGTGTGACCCTCTTGACGTTCTTCGCTGTCAACTCGTTCAGCTGCTTGGTGGGGGGCAGGCGCGCTAGAGTCTTTGCTGTCATGGCGAAGCGCATGTCCTTTGGTCCGTCGACAAGTTCGAGAATTGCGGATTCGGCCTGGTCTTCCTTCATCGGTTCGATGCGGAGGACTCGTGTGTAACCTCCGGGACGTGTGGCATAACGCTCCCTTATGGGACCAAAGAGCTTGGGAACCATATCATTTGGTTCCTGCAACGGTTAATATGGCGTTGGCGCAGGGGCACTAAGTATTCTTACGTAGAAGATCTGATGCGCTCTCCGCCGCGACGCTTCGGTGTTCTTTTTGCCCAATGTGACCAGCTTCTCGGCTAACCGCTGTGCCTCCTTCGCTTTGTGCCATGTTGTCGCTATCGATTCGTGCTTGAACAGCGATGTGACGAGGTTGCGCAGGAGGGCCTGTCGATGCGACGACGACCGGCTGAGGTGGCGATATTTCATGTGTCCGCCCGCCATGGTGACAGGTAATTGGCGCTGTAGGAGGGCAAGGAAGAAGAAAACGGTGTCTGATGCGGCCCTCGACCCGTGCTGGTGCTCCGCGATGGTTGATGGTGCACTCAGAAAAGTTCGGGCGTTCGGCGACAGTTTGGCCGCTTGATCTTATCAGATCATCTCCGGCCGCGCCAATGCAAGCACTTTACTCGATCGCGCTAAGTTCTTACAAATCTGCGGCAGGCACGACGCGTGCACGAACGTGCGCGACATAGACGCGTTGCCGTGCCAAACACTTAAAACCTCCTCTAACCCCTCCGCACTGTTCCCTTTCCTCACACACCCTCTCCCCTCTCTATACCCTTATACCCCATAATCCTCACGCTTCTTCAAGATGTTTGTCTTCAAGCGAGGTATGTACTCGCTGCTCCTCTGATTTCTTTGAGATCCCTGCACTTTGCTGCTTGCTCGTACCGTGACTGACAAACGTGCAACAGATGGACGTAAAGAACGCGTGCAGTTCGACAAGATCACAGCTCGCGTGTCGAGATTGTGTTACGGACTCGATCCGGACCATGTCGACCCTGCTGCCATTACAATGAAGGTCATCTCTGGTGTCTACCAGGGCGTGACCACCATTCAGCTCGACGACTTGGTACGTCATCATGAACGCGTTCGTGTTTTCTCAATACTGACAAAAGCAACAGGCCGCTGAGACAGCAGCATACATGACTACCACACATCCCGACTACGCCATCCTTGCCGCGCGTATCGCCGTCTCCAACCTCCACAAGCAGACAAAGAAGCAGTTCTCTGCCGTCATCAGCGACCTTTACACATATGTCAACCCCAAGAACGGCAAGAGCCAGCCCATGATCTCGGACAGAGTCCACAAGATTATTCAAGATCATGCCGATGAGCTTAACAGCGCCATCGTCTACGATCGCGACTTCAACTACCAGTTCTTCGGCTTCAAGACATTGGAGCGTTCATACCTCCTCCGCATCAACGGAAAGGTCGCCGAACGCCCTCAACACATGCTCATGCGTGTTGCTGTAGGCATACATATGGAAAACATCGAGAAGGCGATTGAGACATACGACTACATGTCCCAGAAGTACTTCACACACGCGTCACCCACACTCTTCAACGCCGGCACACCGTCGCCACAAATGTCGTCCTGCTTCCTCATTGACATGAAGGAGGACAGCATCGACGGTATCTACGACACACTCAAGACCTGCGCGTTGATTTCCAAGACTGCTGGCGGTATTGGTCTCAACGTACACCGCATTCGTGCTACTGGATCCTATATCGGAGGAACCAATGGAACATCGAACGGTCTTATTCCCATGCTTCGCGTCTACAACAACACAGCTCGCTATGTCGACCAGGGTGGCAACAAGCGTCCCGGTGCGTTCGCCATCTACCTTGAGCCCTGGCACGCGGACGTGTTCGGCTTCCTCGACCTGAGGAAGAACCACGGTAAGGAGGAGGTTCGTGCCCGCGATCTCTTCTATGCGCTCTGGATTCCCGATCTCTTCATGCAGCGTGTCCAAGAGAACGGCGAGTGGACACTCATGTGCCCGAACGAGTGTCCGGGTCTTGCCGATGTCTACGGTGATGAGTTCGTTGCACTGTACGAGAAGTACGAGAAGGAGGGTCGCGGTCGCGAGACTGTGCGCGCCCAGAAGCTCTGGTACGCCATCCTTGAGGCGCAGACCGAGACCGGCAACCCCTTCATGCTTTACAAGGATGCTGCCAACAGGAAGAGCAACCAGAAGAACCTCGGAACCATCCGCAGCTCCAACCTGTGCACTGAGATCATCGAGTACACTGCACCAGATGAGGTCGCCGTGTGCAACCTGGCGTCTCTTGCCCTTCCCTCCTTCGTCGACTACAAGCGTGGCGAGTTCGACTTCCAGAAGCTCCACGAGGTCACCCAGGTCTGCACTCGTAACCTCAACAAGATCATCGAGGTCAACCACTACCCCGTTGAGGAGGCACGCCGCAGCAACTTCCGTCACAGGCCTATCGGTCTTGGTGTACAAGGTCTTGCTGATGCGTTCCTTGCTCTTCGCCTGCCTTTCGAGTCTCCTGAAGCCAAGAAGCTCAACATTCAGATCTTCGAGACCATCTACCACGCTGCTCTGACCTCGTCGTGCGAGACTGCTAAGGAGCTTGGCCCATACGCCACCTACGAAGGCTCTCCCGTTTCTCAGGGTCAGCTCCAGTACGACATGTGGAATGTCACTCCCACTGATCTCTGGGACTGGGCCTCGCTGAAGGACAAGATTGCCCAATACGGTGTCCGCAACTCTCTGCTCATCGCACCTATGCCTACTGCCTCGACTTCTCAGATTCTTGGCAACAATGAGTGCTTCGAGCCCTACACCTCGAACATCTACTCTCGTCGTGTGCTCGCTGGTGAGTTTCAGGTCGTCAACCCTTGGCTGCTCAAGGACCTTGTCGACATGGGTCTCTGGACTGAGAACATGAAGAACCGCATCATTGCCGATGGCGGTTCTATTCAGCGCATTCCCAACATCCCTGATGAGATCAAGACTCTGTACAAGACTGTCTGGGAGATCTCACAGCGTACCATCATCCAGATGGCCGCTGACCGTGGTGCTTTCATCGACCAGTCTCAGTCTTTGAACATTCACATGAAGGAGCCAACTATGGGCAAGATCACCTCTATGCATTTCGCCGGATGGAAGCTTGGTCTCAAGACTGGCATGTACTACCTCCGAACCATGGCTGCTTCTGCCCCCATCCAGTTCACAGTCGACCAAGAGGCTCTCAAGGTCGCAGACACGAACATTGCTCGCGCCCTTCCATCCAAGAGGCGTCAGCCTGGCTTCCAGCAGGCCGGCGTCGCCAGCTCGCCATCTCCTGCTGCGGCCCCAAGGCCTATGTACGCCACCAAGACACCTAACGGTGTTGCGGAGGAGGTTAACGGTGTACCAACGCCATCAGCTACCCCACCGCCTGCTACCGAGAACAAGCTCCCGCCTGTGGAGAATGCTCTGGCAAGCAAGCCCTTCAAGGCTGACGCTGAGGAGGGCGACAGCCCCAAGCTCGTTGCTGCTGACTCTGCAAGCAAGCCTGTCGAGGAAGACTCTTTGTCCAAAGACAAGCAGGCGGAAGATGCAGATGATGACAGCAAGGAGCGAGATGGTGACATCTACGCCGAGGCTGCTCTTGCTTGCTCGATAGAGAACCCCGAATCCTGCCTTATGTGCTCTGGTTAGGGTAGAATTTGTGCTTTCAAGATTGCTTATATGGTGTTAGATTTGGGTAAGGTGAGCATCTGCTTCTGGTTTACTGGCGTTGGGGGCTGGACACTGGGTACTGGGTAACGCAGGCGAGGAGGGACGAATCATGAGTTTGGACAGCGATATAGTTGTTTATGTAGTCTTAATCCGTGTACATCACGTTTTCCAAAAGTCTCTGCCGTTACATATATTGTGAGCACGTTGTTGTTGCCGACAGTATCCTTGATGGTCCTTCCTGCCGCTCCGATTCGTGCATCGAAATCCGCCGTTCGTCACCCCGCGGCCTCATTCCGAGACGCACCCCACGACGCCCTACAGCTGTATGCCTGCGCGCCTTTTACAAGTACAAGCGCATATATCTACCCACGTCCGACCCACCTTCAACCCCTTAGCTCCAATTGCTATTGAAGCTCGTGAGTACAAGAAGCACTTCATCCCATGCCTTTGTATACATTGTGAAGGCAAACACAGGCTGACAACCTCGGCTCACGCCAAACAGCTCCAATCTATCCTATCTACACAACTACATGCTCTCGCTTCGTCCACTCATACGCACCTCGACCTCACTACCTCATACTCTTGCCCGGTCGGCATTTGTACAGACACCTAAATTGAGAACTATGGCTTCCAACAGCGCTCCGCTACAGGAATGGCTCGTCATCGTGCCTGACCACGAGGGTGCGCTGCAGAAGCGCATTGCAGTCAGGCAGGAGCATTTGGGTGGGCTGAAGAAGGACGACGATAGCTTCTGGCTTTGGGGCGGTATGTGTGCTTTCTGGTCATCAGCTCATGCGATACTTGCTCCTTCTCAAAGACAGAGAGAGTCGAATGAAACAGCGAAAGCGTCTTGTATGGCATTTTGACACTAACGTTTTGAATAGGTGCTATGCTCGAAGAGCCAATCAAGCAGGGCGATGCAGGTCCACCCAAGATGAAGGGCAGTGCTATGTTGATTGGTGCGAATACCAGGGAGGAGGTTGAGGAGAGGCTGAAGAAAGATATTTATGTTGAAGGTGGGGTGTGGGACTTGAGCAAGGTGCAGATTATCCCTTTCAAGAGTGCCCTGAGGAAGGCACTCTGAGCATATTATCTGGACAATACATTGTAGACGCTTGGTAAGAGCTTACGATGAACTAAAGAATTATGACTACACGTGGGATTGCTGCGAATAAGACAATAAGTTGCACACTCGTTAAACAAGGACCCGTTAACATGAGTTGGGCATGTTATATGCGTGGTCATAACATTGCGTTTGTTCCTGCTTTCCATCCTAGAGTGGTTGAAATGCCTGCCTTATATGCTACCTGTGTAAACTACTATCATATCTACAACAGATGAGCAAGAAAACCTGAATGTCCCAATGACACTGGCTCAGAGTATATTACAGTGATTTGTGAGCATCGACTTCCACATTTTAGTCCTACGCGTTGGTGAAGACCCCTTCCTGGAAGTCCACCACTAGCGTCTTCTCAACCACGGCAGCGGCAGCGTCCTTGAACGCCTGATGTGCTGGGTCTTCCTTCACATAGTAGTCACGCTCCTCGTTCGAGTTGAATCTGAGGATGAAAGCGTGGCTCATTCCATTCTGTTGGCGCGTGTCAGAAGCTTGTATGATTGCGGATCCAGGGTCTCGGGTACCTGCAGGCCCTCAATGGAGATATCTTTCCCACCAGTAATGGAAAGAATGTAGGGTCTACGCGTGTCTGGGTGAATACACGACTTCTTCAGACCAAAGAACTTTGATGTGATCTGGGTGATGTCAGCGCCTGTGCGCAAACGTGTTCTGGAGCGTTTACCTCCTTGACAGCGAATGCGCTAGTCGCTTCCTTGAATTGGAACAGAACTACGTGCGTAGTGTAGGGTACCAGCGGAGCATGGCTTCCAAAAAGATATACCGACCACTGCACGATTGACTTGGAGAAGACGAACAGACCCACGACGCAGAGAAGAAACGTCAGAGCTCCAAAAGCTTTCTTAGGGACAAGCATCCTGGTGGATAGGGGTTCCCTGTTCTTACGTAGGGACGTGTGGGTAGCACAGGCTTTGTGTGGGGAGATCGCCGAAAACTGGAGTCGAGCGCCTTGCCTTGCGTCTTCAATTCAACATGCAGCGCGCACACGAGTGCAACAGAAGCGACGTTGACATTTTCCCGCTCCTTCGCTTCCTTCAACCGTACTCCAATGGTTCACGTGAGGGGTGGTGAGCGCTAACCGCAAGAGCTCCAGAACCGGAATTGCTGGCCATAGCTTCCTGAGATCCTTCGAGCTCCTCCCCAACGTGTGACGTACCTGAACATCCGCCCCATACTCGCGAGTCGTGAGACGGCAGCGGTTCTCAAACATCATGCAATTTCATCATGCAGAACGATCGCGAGTGCACAGTCCAGATCACTCCAAGGCAGTGGGGCTGTTTGCCTCCTAGAGACGGCTGAAGCTGGATTTCATGGTCCATTGGTCCAAGCTTGGCGTGACGTCACTGGCATGTCAGGTGCAAGCCATCATTGCGTGCCGCGAGTACAAAAGCATCCTGTACCGCTTGTCTCTCTACCATCATCACCACTCAGATACCCATCACACTACTTCTACCACCTTTTCCATCACCAACACCATCACATCATCCACAATGGCCTCCCTGTCTTGTAAGCATGCTCTCTATTTACCAGCCTCGATAGCTGCAAGCGGCCGAGTTCGATCACGCAGTCTTTGCATTGTTTTGATCAACAGTTCCAGCATCATGTACAAGATCAATGGCTAATGTGTCCTCCATCAGACCTCCCTCCCGTCAAGCCCTCTGCCATCGCTCTCGGCACGGCCTTCAACCACGCTGTCTCTCTTGCCGTCCTCGGCCCCGTTTTCGGTGACGCCTACCGCCGCGCACAGCAGGCCAACTCCAAGGAGGAGTACTTCCACTCCAAGGAGGCTGCCACCGCCGCTGCCTCGTGGGGTAGCTCCATTGTCGGCTCTGCCGTTCAGTCGTACGGTGTTGGTGCTCTCATCAACGCTACCGGCACCCTCACCTACAAGGGCGCTGCTTACCTCGGCTCCTTGATCTTCTTCGCTTCCGCTGCTCCTTCCGTACGTCACCCTCAACTTTACCAACACTCCTTTGATCATCTACTAACAATGTTTAGATCGTCTCCCAGGTCCTGACTGAGAAGCGTCCTCTTGACACCATTGCCGTTGGCGCTGTTGCCCGCGTCCTTGAGACCGTCGGTCTCTCCCTCTTCCTCACCTACTGGGGAACCCGCACCAACCCCTTCGAGTAAGCGACTCGTTTGGAGTTGAGTAATTGATTTCCACTTGGCGGCTTAGATTGAGTTCGTCAGTACATGGCGTCATGGGAAACGAAGCGAAATGATATGAGCCTACAGCAGGCCTGCTTCAATTATGATATGTAACATTACCTCTCAATGAATTGGTTTAATTTCAAACATGCCTCCATCAATATTCTTGCACACTTGGTTCGTGATGTAAGTCCTCTTTGATAGTTAATGCTATCGCTACGATTGTCCGATGTTCCCTATCAAATTTAAGTTCCATTCCCTGTCCGGGAATTCGTGGCTAGACACACCACATGTAGTCCCTGTCAAGCTGGCGCTCGAGAGCTCAACTTTGGTACGCATCGAACACCACGCACGTCACCACGATCGCCGTTAGCGCCGATCATCACGAGGATCAGCCTGTATGTCATTTCGACAACCTCGGCACTAGCCTCTGCCTTGTCTAGTGTAGTTGACGTTTTCTGAACTCCTTGTGTGTTTTCCTTATCTATGACTCGATGCATGTCTGGTTGTTGCATCTGTGCAGCTGCTCCACTTGGTCGTTTGCGGCTCTTTGTCGACAGCTAGCGTGGTGTGAAGTATGTGCTTGGTTCTTTGCATCGCCGTGATGTTGCGACTACTGTGCGTTTTGAGAGGTGACCAGGGTAAGCTGTCTTCGTTCGTGACTTCCTCATCCTGAACAGTGTTCACGAGAATTAAATTTTCCAGCCAGAATTCGTTCATTTTCTGCAAGCAGAATGGGTCTTGTACATCATCATTCAATGCATTGATTTCAGTTTATTCTGTCGCTATCCTTCATGTTCCCAGTAGCTTCCAATAACCCCGTCACAGTTGTGATTCTATACCCTCTCCGCTTCAGTTCTGGCAACACTTTCCTCAACATCGGCACCGTCCACCCTCTCCTGTCATGACAGATGATAACTCCACCTGGCCGTGCCATACTCAAGATGTGCCTTGCATTGACAATTGAATACGGTATCTGGGGATCGTGGGGATAGATACTACCCAGAACAAGCTGGTACCCCAGCTCTCTGATCTGCGTACGCAGCCGGGTGCTGAAAAAGCCTGAGCCTGGGCGAAAGTACTTTGGCGGCCGCGGTAAGTCCAGGGAAGCGTATGTGGAGTTAATGAAACCTTCGACTTGGTGGATCTCGGTTTCTAGCTGGGTTGGTGAGAGAGAACGTGAGGGTTCATCGTGCATAGCGTGATTTCCTAGTTCCATCCCGCTCTTCACCATATCTTCCAGTGTACTCTCTCTTCCTCGGACTTGCCCGCCAATAACGAAGAATGTCGCTTTTGCATCGTTGTCTTTCAGCACTTCTAGTATCCCTCGCGTAAACTCTGATGGCGCATCGTCGATAGTCAGAGCAATGACCTTCTCATCCGTAGGCACTTGCCACAGCACATCCGGCCAGTGATGCTGAAAGTACCGGATCAAAGTGTTTGGAGGCTTGTAGATAACATAAAACGGCGCTATGAAGGTAAGGATTGTAGCAAGCAGGATGAGCATGGCGAACAAGCGGGAGCGACGGGCGCGGCGTTGGAGTTTAGAAGGCAGGCGGAAGAGCCGGCACGAAGGGCGGTACATGGGGTGCCGCGGTGTGATCGTTGAGTCAGGATAATCATGTCACTTTCATGTTTGAGTAAATCATGACTTTGGAGGTTTGGGTCGTTGATGGGATCTGAGATGCCCGTTGTGGTTGATGTGGATCAAAGGGGTTAGGGGTGCAGGGATCAACGTGCAGACGCGCGAACTAGCGTGGTTGGAAACTCGTCAAATATTTCTGCATTCTCGACTTCCTCACTCCCATCCTCAACATCGTAACCGCATTAGCGACTCCGAACAGCCCACACTTCTTCTATCATGATCTGGATGAGGCATGTGCTAGATTGAGAAGTCTTGCGGGCATTGCGCCTGTCTTGGAAACGAGTAGCTGATCTACTTCTCATCCGTAGAAGTCTACTCGTAAAGTCACGTAGTCTCTCAGCATGAACCAGGAACGAATTTGTCACGCTTGTTCGAATAGTCTACCTTCGCTACAAGCCCTCTAAGAATATTCCGAGAACGATATCGTGAGCGTTTAATTGACCTGACTGCCTGTATGTGGCTACTCGGGTCTCATTGCGCTCATACATACTATTATCTGTACCACTTTTTGACAATGAAGGACCCGTCTCAATTTGAAAGAAACGTGGTGTTTCGCTGTCGGGTGCTGATCTTCTGATGTGTAGATGTGCGTGAGACCAACACGACCCCCAGATCATTGCTTTTCTCCCAGTATATATTGCATTACCCGACGGTGCCAGCTGCTTTGTATCCGTATGCAATCAAATCAACGGCTTGCCAGTCGTAACACTACATCCACCAAGCATATTATAAATGCTGAACTCAAGAGTAACCTTTCACCCCGTTCTCCAATGCTGCTCGTTCCCACAGCTTTATGCCTTCCCACAGCTGCCGCTCCTTTTCATGACCGCTATCCCTCCATAATGCCGCCGCCCTCTGCCACAACTGCTAGCAGCACGCAATTTGTATTTTAACAGGATGTACGTCGTGCACAACAGAAACCTCCTGCCCTGTCCTACATTCTGCAACAGCAGATACGCCCGTCTTAGAGACGTGACGTAAACCCGACTCTACCAAGGAAATCAATGAGCAGCTCATTGTCCATAGCGAACCACATATTTCGCCCCAGTAGTATATTGGAAAAGCAAGGGTGACTTTGATACAGACAACCATATCAACGACTGGCTGGTTCAAAATCCACATGGAATCATAAGGAAGAAGGGTTTTTGGAAGTGAATGCAAGACCAAAGCACCAGGACACCAACCACAGCAGTGTGGCCTTACCCTGACAATCTTATAGGCATGTCACCGTGGCAGATATCTCTGACTTCGGTTCCGTCCAGCAAGCATACAAAGAGCAAGATATCTCCCATTCATAGCCTCGTCCGAGCTCATTACTCTTCATCTCGTTGTCATCAACAGACATTGTTGCACGGTTAGGTCCCTCATACTCACCACTTTGTTCAGAGATCCATCATTGGCCTCACTCATTATCTACGCACGACGCCATTGTATCGAAGGACCTCAACCCCATAATGTCTCGATGGCATATGGCACATGATTGTATATGCTGCGTACATCTCAAACGGTCAACGGTCGTGCACTTTTCGCCAGTTCTGCACCGATACTCGGTTTCTACCAGACAGCTGTCACCAAGTTCTACTTGATGTTGGACGACGGAGCTTGCAGCACGCTGAAAGAACTGAACTCGAGATACAGATACACAGTAGTTGTTTGAGGGACACTTTCTATCTTCTCGCAACGGAATCTCTCCTCCATTCTTCCTACACTGTTAGTCTACATTTCACCTACTCTCAAATATGTGCACTATTCAGTACAATACACTGCCATCTTACTGCCCTCAGCACTGTCGTCATCCCAAAAAAGTAACGCTACCAAATACGTCGGTGATACACACCCCTTTCTGCAAGCTTCGTTAACTAATATCATAGTGCAGCCACGCTTAGGAGATTATAATATGTACATACGATACACTGTGTCAATTACAGTACCAAATGCTCTGCCATCTCTGCTGCCCCCGACCACGTCATCGTTCAACTTGACCTACGATATAACGGCCGTCGTAATCGTTCTCTCCAGTGGCCTTCATCTAGAGCGTCATACTCAACACCATCAGGCAGAGGCCGGCGTACGGTCTAGCATGTGAGGCGTTGCAAAGCGGGATTTCTCGAACTAGGAGAAGCCCACACTGATATCAACAGATGGTTCAGTCGACACAGAAGAAACGCGAGCTTAAATTGCAACCCAATTCGACCTGTGAAGATGAAGATGAAGCTGAAGATGCTTCTAATAGCAGCGGCTACTCCACTACGGTTGCGCCTACAACTCATACCCAAGCAAGTAAGACAGGCGCCAATAATGTGCCCAAGACTACAGTGCTGGAAGCAAACACATCAACGACTTCCGCAAAGTAACTTTAAGGTAGGCCAAGGTCCAGTGACATGCTCGTCACACTAGCCCTCAAGTCAGAGACACTGCATGATAGGACTAATCCCGTCTCTTCAATTGAATCCTTGTCAAACGCGGTCATGTTCAACATGTTCTTGGAACTGCTAAGCTCCTAAGCTGATCCAAACTAGAGCTATTACGGTATCAAACTTGATCCGAATATGTTGTGTTGTATTAGAGTGACGTTAGGTGTGGTTACAATTGTGAGCATTTGGCGACATGATGGATATGATATAGCTCGCAGAGCCAGTAGGCAGAAGTTGTTCTTATATAATGCAGAGAGAGATGTAGAATTGCTGCCTACTAGTTATTGCTGCAACGATAACGGGGAAAGGGTCGTAATGCTGTCCTTCAACGCATGTGCTCTGTGTCTGCAAGCAAGACCCACTCTCTGTTGAGATTATCGCTGTAGCTACCGCCAGTCCTTAGCAAACACGAATGGACACAGACCATCTACGAGCCCGACGCTCAGCCGGCAAGACAAGCTCACCAACTAGAGCAGTAGGTTTAGATTACCATCATCAAACAGATAGTATAAGCAACTTACTACAACGCGTCCATCGATGGCATCGTATCTTGGGGTGACCTTGCACAAGTGCAGAGCATGGTACTTATGACCACTTCAGCTTCAAGAACGGTGACGTACGGAAACTTCGGGGTTCAGCTTGATGAAGGCGACAGGATTTAAATCCTCCTCATGATCACATCGATGAGGAACAAGGGAGACAAGTAGGTCTTACTCGGGCCGACAGCAGCAGTCCATCTTTCTCTAAAGCTGCTCTATAGAAGTCAGGGCTTGTCGGGTCTTACTAGACGTTACAGAAGCCATAGTGAAAACGAAGCGCAAAGTTTTCGTGTGCTCCTACCAACTGCACTTGCCATTTTCTTCTTCAAGTGCCGACCCAAGGCCAGCAACTCAATGAAAAAGTTCGCGTACACCGGAGGTAGTGCAATACCGGCGACACTGTGCCGATGAGTATGAGCAAGCCCAGGGACTCAAAGGCATGGTGCAAAAATAAGGATAATCGATTTTCTCCGTAGAGAAGTTTTAGCGATTAAACTAAAAAGAACAGATACTACACTTGATCTAAGCCAAAAGGCAAAGAGAGCTAAGGAAGAACAGAGGAGGGCGAGGGACGGCGGGTTTATATATGTGTGTGGGTGGCCCTAGCGCAGCTGCCAAGAGTTTGCGAGCTAGTGGAAGTGGGGCGCACGTGAGAGAGCTGCCTGTGCAAACGTCACGGGTGAGAATGGCTGCCTAGAAGGACAGGTCGAGAGTGAGAAGTACCCATTAAATTTGTGACGGCTTGTACAACTCACATTGGCATGAAATGTTGATCGTAATGTTCAGGTGAAGACTTCTGCCCTGACCAAATCTCTGTCCCCGAATCTTTAACGCTACATTTGAGGGATTGGTACCAACAAGAACATCAAGCTAGTCAGAGGACGTCACCATCAATCGCAGTAGAGGACGGTTGTGATCCTGAACTATCAAACTGGTAGGAACATAGGTCACTCATTGCGTGTGCTGAAGCCATGCGGTAGGCCGTCATAATTTACCGAGCGCCATGTGAGTAGATGCTCGATTCGCGAATCTTAGCCTGATAACATTGTGCGGTCCAAGAACGTATCGCAGAGCAGTGATGCTTCGCTTCATTGAAATGCAAAACGCTAAACCTGATGCCTTTCCAACGCCGGAGCCTACAGTACAATGCATCCATGCATGTGACCCAGCATGCCTCTTAACCGTCCATGTATGGTATTGCCACTTCCAACCGATTTCACCATCATTACTCATACAAGTTTTTGCTTGACAAAGAACGCTCGCAAATGAGTCAGTTGCCACGCGCAAGTGACACCGAGGACGACAAGCTGGATCAGTGTCCATCGAACAACGCGGGAGTTTGTGTGCTCGGACTGGTCGCGGAATTCAGCTTCACGTTCCTGCATGCTCGTTAGTATCTTCTTCTGCGCATAATGTGACTGCACAACTGAGGCAACGCACCCTCTGGAAGATCTGTTCTCGCCTGACATCCTGCAGCCTCGAGTTCAAGTCTTGGACCTTCTCCACCAGCGTCTGCACATGCGCCTTGTCTGTACTTTCGATCCTGCTGGTCTCTCCGATAGCCATGTCTAGTGTGAACTTGACAGAACCGTGAATGCCACTGCCCAACCAGCCTCCAGTTTGGACGTTCTGAGGGGTGACGCAAATACGATGTTGACCAGAGTCGGCAGCGCTGAAGGTGAACTTGCCCTCGCGGGCACCGCGTTGGGCGACAATGCGGTGGTTGTTGTCGAACGTCTCCTCAACGGTGATGAAGACACCTACGTCTGGCTTCGACTGGAAGGATTTGGTCGCATCGTCCCATACTTCGGCATGGTAGTGTCCTGCAGATGTTAGCTTTTGCAATCAAGTCTACTAGACTGAACGTTGGAAGTCAGAGAGCAGTCGTACCAACAACCAGAGTATCCTTAGGAAGCTCCTCGAAGAAGCACTTTTGGACTGCGCCGTCAATGAAGAAGTGCAGCGCTTGAGCCGGGACGGCCAGCGCAGCAGCGAGCAGTACAGATGGTTTCCACATGGCGATTGTTTTGCTCCGCAAAGGGTGAACGTGTGCGGAATTGGTGGGCTTCTCTGCGTGCTCGTGAATCTTGAAGCCGCGGTGTCGCCAGGTGGTCGAATAATGTGGCACGTGCACTTATCCCTGAGAACGCGTCAAAATGGCCATCTCTACCATCAATGCCGACACGAAGTGAACGTTCCTTCAAAATTCATCGTGATCATCCACCAGTCAGCGTTACTTGTGGGAAGTTACTTGATTTACGCTATCGTGGCCTGAATTGACCGCACGCTCTCATTTCCCCGTACTCAAATCTGACATGTGTCGGTATCTGTTTGCACCCTGGAGTCCCAATACGTTCTTTGATAGTTGCTAGTACACAACCTGACTAACATAGAGGCGACGCAATTGAAATACCTTTTCTTCTCAGGCTACTGCGCCCTACTAACGCATACTTGTATTAAATGTTACATCATTGGTATCGAGAAGTGCATAGCAAACACGCCGACAATATTGGCTAAAGGTCGTCAAGTATATTGAGAAATACCGGTAGCACACCACACCGAATATCAATCAGGACGACACTAACATATTTACATGCAATGAAGAGTCAGTTGTCGTTGTCGCGATTCATCTCCGCATAGGCCGACCCCGCATATCGGTAAGCTTGGTCAAACAACGAGCTTTCATCTTGAGAACAGATGTGTCAAACTCAGCAGTCTTCTCGCACGTACTGAAGCTCGAGTGATGTTGTCGGTCAGCTCTACGTTAATTTCTCCACCATCTGCCTTTACAGTCGTCGGGTCCCCTTACTGTTTCTAACAAAGCGTCACCCAGAGTCGGGGTGATCAGACCTCGGTTCTTTCAGAGATTCGATATATATCAACAGTCAGCACCTGCAGATTCCATCATCAACATCACACACTCATCAACATGGCAATCTTTGAGCCCAATGCGCAAAACTTCACCACGTTGAAATCGACACCAAAGACGATTGTAATTACCGGTGGTTCCTCTGGAATTGGACTTGCTACTGCTCAATTGCTATCATCGACAAATCCTCAGCACAACCTAGTGTTGATTGATCTCAACAGACCCCCTCAAACCTTCAAGCATGATCCAGCACATCTTCTGGTTCACACATGCAACATCGCCTCTTGGGCTGACCAGCGTGCCGGTTTCGAAGCCGCCAATAAGCGCTTTGGGGCTATAGATTGCGTTTTTGTCAATGCTGGTATCGCAGAGCACGGAGAACAGTTCTTTACTGATGAGCTGGACAGTGACGGGAAGCTGAAAGAGCCGGATCGCAGGGTACTAAACATCGATATGGATGCTGCAAGTGACACGACCAAACTTGCCATTCACTACTTGAGGAAGAACAAGCAAGGTGGAGAGATTGTTCTGACAGCCAGTCTAGCCGGGTATTTGGCATCTGCTGGCGCGCCACTATACTCTGCTGCCAAGCACGGTTTGTGTTCTCCTGGTAAACTCATATATTCGGGAACTGAAACTAACAATCCCTCACAGGCGTCGTAGGCCTCATGCGCGCCCTCAAACAAGAATGCGCCAAACTCTCCATATCCATCTCCGTGATCGCACCGGGCATAACAACCACGCCTATTCTAACTGCTAACAACAAACGCCTGAATGCTTCGCCTGCGGACTACTCCAAGGAGATGTCAGCCAAGGGTGTACCCATCAACAGACCTGAGAGTATTGCTCTGGCAGTATGCTGGCTGTTCAACGAGCAGGGTAAAGCAAATGGAGCAGGCTTGCTGATACAAGGTGATAAGTTTGCAGATTTGGAAAGAGGACTGGCGAAGAGCAGAGAGCAATGGATGGGGAAGGAAATGTTGGCACTATTTAGAGGAGGGAGGGCTGCACCGCTTTTCGACCGACTAGGCGCAGAACCCAAGGCTAAGATTTAGGGAGGCATTTCAACCTCGAGTGATTGTAGAAAACAACTTTTTGATGAGTATCGACAAGGCAAGAGCATATGTCATGACACTTATATAGGTGCTCAACAATGGTATGTGTTATCTCGATTTGTATGCAGATGAATCAAAGATGACCATCCAGGTCTGCCATACCAGACACCTCTCCAGAATCCATGAAATCGTCCAGATTGCCCCGTCACTGTGAAGACTGGTGGCTGCGATGAATCTTGCTCGTGAGGTAGTGAGAGGAGTGATGTGGTAGGGACGTTCTTAACTCCGCAAACTCGCCAAGGCGCGTGCGCGCGCCTGCCATCCCTGTCAGTGAGCTCGAAAACATGAGGTACTGAGCTGTCAACCAAATCACCACAGCGCGGAGCCTCCACCATCGACGGCGCGCTTTTTCGCGTCAAACCTATCTGAAGCCCTCTGCGATCCATCATGTTCTCACCGGAAGCGTCGGTACAAAGTGCGCGTAGCTCACTGCGCGGCACACGAAGACGCCAGCGCGAGTCCAACGGCACAGGACACGACCAGCCTCGACGAAAGCGCAGTAAAATTGCGGAGGATGGAGCATCTCAGGCCACAGGCGCACATATCAATGGCAATGGCGCCGCCATTATGAATGGCCATGCTGGTCACAGCAGCGTCGAGAACTCCCTCGTGCTTGTGGACATGCCTGTCCGCGAGAAGAAAGCACCCCCAAAGCGAACGCTCAAGGAAGACAGTGCTCAGTACTTGGTAAGAGTATTCCGGTCTGCGATCTGGTATCAAGCACTAATCAAACACGTGTAGACAAAGAACGCCAACTACAGCGTCAGAAAGCTACCCAGCTTTCCATCGGCTCTTGCCCGCCCTTCGAGTACGTCGCAAGACACTTTCCTAATGCGCCCGTACTAATATGTTCTCAAGCTCCCTTTACGGCTTCCGCAATCTCCTCTGCTGGACTTGCGCTTGCGTTTACAACCGATCGTGCCCTCGTATGGGATTACAGCAGCGCAACAGGCCCCACGAAAGTCGTTACCCTCCCGCTACCTTTCAGCCTGAGGCCCTCGGACCATCTCCCTCTCGGCGCGATCGTACGCAACGGACCCACCAACGACTTTGGAGTCGTCGCAATCGCACCTTCAAGTGGCATGATTACCTTCTGGGAGAACATCGACAGCGCTGAAGCCCGCAATCTATATCCTCAGCGCAATCAGGGCGTAGACGGATCCGTGAAGCTGTATTCCGGAGAAGTCATAACCGATTTGGTGGACATTGAGCACGCAGGCTTCATTCTGAACTTCAGCAGTGGGAGACTTGCACAACTGACTCTACGCGACTCACAGGGACGGCCGAGCATCACTGCCACCGTGTTGAATGGTCCCAATGGAACCGGCAGCAGTTTATTCAGTCTACGAGGACTGCTAGGAGGCGCAATCCGCAAAACTATCGCCTCTGTCAAGACGCGCCCGTCCGACTCGAAAGGTCAAATGGAAGTAATCACGACAACACGAAATGGGGTATTTCAATTGTGGGATTTGAGTTGGTCAGGGCAGCAGATCTTCAAGCACGATATCGATGCGCATGACGAGATACTTTCAGCTGTCCAGGCGGGAGTATCACCAGAACTTCGCGCTCAATCTGACGTGCAGGTTCTGGACTTTGCGATCATGGAACAACAGCGACTGCCGGGATCCATCAGCTTGTTGGTACTCGTGGCTCTATTTGGTCGCCAGACGCTCGACTATTCGCTTTTGGAGTTAGACTTGACCGCAGTAGGAGTCACAGTCAGCAGAGTCATCCCCATCCGAGCCTTTCATCAAAACGAGCTGCCTACAGAACCCATAGGGACGCTTCTGGTACCTCAACCCGGGCACACAGCATTTGTACAGTTCCCTGGCGCCATCTTCATCGCATCTCTGGCTCAACCCGAGGAAAGTCCCGAGGCGCAACTGCTTGCTGACAATGGGAGAACGAGTGTCCCATTTCAAGACACTGTGTACTTCCGGGAGGAGCTCAATGTTAAAGTTTCTGGATTATCGACAGCAGCAACGACCCGAAAAGATCGAAAATCCACTGCGTTGATCTTTATCCAAGGATCCGGAATTCTACAATTCAGCGCGCAACCGCCAGCAACGAACGATGTGGACCAACAGAGGACGAAAGTCACAGCCCAGAGTAAGCTGGAGCAAGCCACATTCTTCAGCTCAAAGCCAGGCAATATCCTAGACTTCTCTATCAAGTCGCGGTTCTCATTTTCTGAGGAGGAGACCGCGCAAGCAGCATTGGATATCAGTGCCAACATCATCAGCTCCTCGTACGACTATCTTGACAAAGTCACATCCTCCATGGACGAACAGTTCAAGACACGTGCTTCCGCCTTGCGTACCCTGATGTCGCATTTGCGATCAGACTACCCTACACTACCTTTTTTGGCAAAGTGGCGTCTGCTATGGCACGCTGAGAAGTTGGCTGCTGCACACAAACTGTGGAACTGGTATGAAGCCAAGTTGCAGGATCAGCAGGTACACCCCGATGCATATCCAGAGAAAATCTTGATGAGCGACATTATTCGAGCCCTGAACGAGCGGTACAAGACCCCCATCAACCCAGACGTCGGCGAAACAGACCCTATTCGACAGTATTTCCTACGAGATATTGATTCATTGAACATCCTCATCCCATGGGGCTGGAATTACCTACGCACATTCTACATGAAGGAGGGTGGGAAGGAGCAACCATCTATCATGCAGAGACTCAATGAGGGATCCGATGTCATGCTAGTGGCCCTGGAAACAGGGTTCATCTTCCGACAAGCGAACATCGAGTCTTACGGCCTCGATCCGGACTCTCTCGAAGATGGTATCCTGAAGCCAGGCCACGGATACGATGAGCTCCCTCAATTCTGGACTTCATCTCATAACATCGTCAGCTCGGTCCGTAGCCTTGTAGACGTGGGTCGTAATCTGGCTGTGGAAAATTACGAGGAAGGCCTGCAAGAAACCCTTTCGCAGAAGATTGCTAAAGACAACCCTCGTATGGTCAGAATTGGCTGTCAAACCCACGTTGAACGCTTCCAATGGGCGCTCGAACAAGCCGAAGAGAAGCAGAGAGAGACGGGACGGGTTCTTCGAGACGAGTGGAATGGCAAGGTTCGACCAGATCACATTTACGGTCTCATGGAGCTCGGTCTTGCGACCGAAGGAATGAATTTGGCTGAACAATACCGGGATATGCCAACCCTCGTTAATCTGATCTGGGATGAATCCCAATGGCTTGAATCAGAAAAAGCGGCGACACGAAGCAAGATGGAAATTGCCGAGAGTACAGTCAAGCTTAAGAAGATCAAGGAGCGTATCAGCCGCTACTTTGAGATTTATGGAGACGACTGGGCTGAAGCGTTCTATCTAAAGCACATCAAGGAGAACCAGTCTGCGCTGATGTTCGAACCAGAACATCTCAATCAGCCTGCGCTGACCAAGTTCTTGCGTGCAGACCCGTCCCGTGCGAGACTCAGGTGGATCAATGAAGTTTCTGGCGAGAAGGACTACGAGGCTGCCTCGGAAGCTCTTTTTGAGGCTGCAAACAAACAGGAGACCAATGCATGGTGCCAAAAAGTCGAACTGTCCATGTGCAAGTTGGCAATGCTTATTCAGAAGGAGACCAAGCCTGGCGAAGCGCAACTAAGCAGTGGACACAACTCTGAACTGTCCAAGGCGGAGAAGATCCGGGAGAGAAACTACCAGGTGGTAGTAAATCAACTGGAGTACGCCAATGTTCAGGAGCTACTCTACGATCATCTGGCCCCCATCATTGAACAAGCACTGGATGATGAAACCGCCCTGAACCTCCTTATGGAAGAGTACGGGCAAGGTCGCTTACAGGAGCGACCAGCGCATTCGTCACTCTTGAGAGAAGGGTTTGAGAATCTCATCCACCACAAGGTCATCGACCCAGCTCTGATGATTGATATCCTCACTCTGATGAACGACCGAGGTGAAAAAGAGCCTACTTCTTTGATGCAATCGAATGAGTTCACTTTTGCACTGAGAGTTTTGGCTGCCAACTGGCACAGCATCCACCGGACAACACGTGATGGATTGCTCAAGCTGATCTGGAAACGACTGTGCAACAAGGACAACTGGGCCGAGATCAACAATACCAAGGATATCTCTGACGCAACGCTCGAGGAGTTCTTGCTCTCGACCAACGTTGGCTGGACCTTTAGAGGTCTTATGAGGCTGATCGGCAAGTTCTTGACTCTTTGTAAGAAGCCACAACAACTGACATTCATGCAGACATTGATGAGCACAACCGCGTGGTTTGGCCCAAGCAGATCAAGGCTTTGATTGGTGCAGGTGGCACTCATGGAGAGCTTTGCGTGCGATTCCCGCTCGAAGACCTTCGCGAGCCAATCATCAAAGACAACTTGCTTGACGACGACATTCTACAAGAGAACCTTGAGAAGAACAGGCTGGACGAATGGTTCAAGGCGGCCTGTAGAGCAGGAAAGAATGCCTACGTGGCAGAGAAACGCGAAGGGCGACGAAGTTCTTCGCAAGAGGGAGAGGAAGCTTCAGGCGCCGAGGATGACGTTGCGGACGGAGCTGACCAGGATCAGGACGTAGAGATGCAGGAATCTTAGGAATTGGATGACAGGGCGACCATTGGGGTTGTGAAGACGAGGGTTCATGTTTCAATTGGGCGAACTGCATGGGAAAGCATTGGGCACGGCGTTTCAAAAAGAGCACAGCAGCCAGCAAAGGCGCTTTTCATTTGTATGTAGTCTTGGCTCTGTTTATAGCGATAGGTTGGGGGGGCGTCGCGCAAAGATGACGCAGCGTTGGCTGGGGACGATGAGGGTGCGCGGCTAGTATTCACATTTCGATGCATGTAGATGTGTAAATACACAAAAGGCATCGGCACGCTTGCACAGACTGCACAAACGGTTCCAGACCCTTAATCGATGCGAACCAGTTCATTTCTCGAGTGGGTCTTGGGTCCGTTCGGGGCAGCGTGTGGCTTGAGCCAGCGCGCCAATCAAGGCCGGTGACCGTTTTTTCGTTGCAGGCTGTCCACTTGCCCAAGTTCCGGCGTGGCAGCGGAATTGCATCACACAAAGGGGAGAGCGTCGCACCACGGCAAGGCGAGCGTGTGCAGCGCAGCGACTTGATGCAGCGGGCGGCACACGTCAGTCGTTGCGGCGGTGTCGAGGCTCGCAGTGTGCAGTGTGCAGTGGGCAGTGTGCTGTGTGCTGTGCTGAGTACGAGCGAGGTGTGCAGTGCGGCGATTCGTAGGACGTTCCTTCCTAAATGAGCTCGCGCGGCCGCTGGGGATTGCCTGAGAACGCAGGTACGACCGAGTGGGCCAGCAACAACAACAGCAGCCAGCGTGACACAGGCAGCGGGCAGCGCAGCAACGGGATGCAGAGAGTGCAAGGCGGGCGTCGCTGGCTCGCCTGGCCGCTTGCCCGCTTGCCCGCTTGCCATGCCCAGGCTCAGCTGTCGGCTGCGAGGCAGCTGGCCGGCGTGCTGTCGCGGTGAATGCTGGCGGAGCTCTCCAAGGGTGCACCGACCGGCTCTGCTATGCTCGAAGCGGGCCTAGCGCCTGCGCAGTCCAGCCGCCTGTCTTCTGCTCGCACCCCAGGTCCCAGGTCTTTTCCATCGCGAGTCGATCACTCTCCTGTCCTCACCCTCCGCCCATTGTTTCCCCAGCGCAGCGATACTCTCCATTGTTTGCCCGGCTGTCCGCTGCAGCTGTCCCGTCGCCCGCCCGAGGACTTGGTTCGACGCTCTTGACACCACCCTGGAGACGACTCGCCGGCCTGCATAGCCCCCAGCCGACTTCCGGACCGCTGCCCTTCATCCCTCCCACACCGCGACTCTCCTGCCTCGACCACCCGCCGCCCCAGCTGCTGCACCCGCTCCTCTCCTCTCACCCATCATGGCGAGCGGCAGCACCTCCTCTAACGTCGTCGGCGTCCACTACCGCGTCGGCAAGAAGATCGGCGAGGGCTCCTTCGGCGTCATCTTCGAGGGCACCAACCTGCTCAACCAGCAGCAGGTTGCCATCAAGTTCGAGCCTCGCAAGAGCGATGCCCCCCAACTGCGCGATGAGTACCGCACCTACAAGATTCTCGTTGGCTGCCGTAAGTTCTTCTGCTGCCCCTATTCCACCTCTTGTCGCCCGTTCGAGCGAGGGAAGGCACGGTCTGTACGCTGGACGCTGCCTTGGCACATGCATCCACTTGCCCATGCATGTCATGTCATCTCTGGTTGAGTTTATCGCGTGTGCAATGCCTTCGTTGCTATCGTGGCTCATCTCTAGTGGCCTCTCTGCCGTCGGCTCTCGATATGGCTGCCTGCGCTCAGCTTACCTTCAAACACTGTGCACGCACCCAACTGACAAGCGGCAGCCGGGATCCCCAACGTCTACTACTTCGGCCAAGAGGGCCTGCACAACATCCTTGTGATCGATCTGCTCGGCCCCAGCTTGGAGGATTTGTTCGACCACTGCAACAGGAAGTTTTCCATCAAGACTGTTGTCATGGTTGCCAAGCAGATGGTGTGTACCCACGATAACGTTGCGGCTGTTCTTCGCTAATTTGTGTTCAGCTGTCAAGGGTTCAGACCATTCACGAGAAGAACCTCATCTACCGCGACATCAAGCCTGACAATTTCCTTATCGGCCGACCAGGCTCTAAGAGTGCTAACGTAATCCACGTTGTGGACTTCGGTATGGCTAAGCAGTACCGTGACCCCAAGACGAAGCAGCACATCCCTTACAGAGAACGCAAGTCCCTCTCTGGCACGGCGCGTTACATGAGTATCAACACCCATCTTGGGCGCGAGCAGTCTCGCAGGGATGACCTGGAAGCCCTGGGTCACGTCTTCATGTACTTCCTTCGAGGTGGTCTCCCATGGCAAGGCCTCAAGGCTGCAACCAACAAGCAGAAGTACGAGAAGATTGGCGAAAAGAAGCAGACAACACCTATCAAGGATCTCTGCGACAGCTTTCCAGGTACGTTTACTGCATAATCACCTTGACTGTACTCTTCTAACAACTTGCAGAGGAGTTTAATAAGTACTTGAGCTACGTCCGTAACCTCGGCTTTGAGGATACACCCGACTACGATTACTTGCGCGAGCTCTTCACCCAGGCGCTCAAGAGCACTGGAGAGATTGAAGACGGCGAGTACGACTGGATGAAGCTGAACAATGGAAAGGGCTGGGAGGTAATGAAATCACACCCATCGGCCGTTCAACAGATGCACCATTCCAACGTCCACCAGAACTCCTCCACCGCCGTCAACGTTCACGGCCAGCCGCACAGGCAGCCCAAGACGCACCTCCCCGTCGATCACCACCGTTTAAACGAACCTCTCCCCAAGCCCGGAGCGACACGGGCCCAGCCCGGAAGAAACCCAAGGGACCAGACAGCACGTGGGCCGGAGGTCAAGAGGAAGAGCATGGGAGAGCTGGCCCCACCCGAAGGAGCCTCGATGCAAGCCCAATTCCCCAACAGCCAACCGAACTTGAACACAGCCCACGCGGCAACTGCTCAGAGCTCGAATGCACAGCAGCCAAGGCGGCAGGAGCCTGAGAAGCAAGGCCTCATGCAGAAGCTCTCCAAGATCTTCTGCTGTGGTGGAAGCAGCAACTAGTGGAGCTGCCATATCTGATTTCCTGCTTATCGCGTTGCATCCCGGAGTTCGTTCATTGAGCGGACCTTTATCAGCCACGTTTTTCCTGTATAGGTATTTTGTAATGATTGATAGACGGGATCGAAATCTCCTTCCGGTATCTTAGGTAATACTCTCACGACGACCGAACCACCTCGACGCCAGCCTGGATCTCTTCTTTTCATCATCATTTCTTCGACCCCGGCTTTCGATCATATGAGCTGCACCTGCACAGCAGCTTGTTCTCCGAGAGCCATTTTATTGGCGTACGCGGCGTTGCGTGTTCGGTGGCACGAAGTTGGCATTTCGATCATCATCGTTATCATTTCATGTTTGTCTTTTGGTGGGAGAAAAACATAGCATGTAAAGGAGTCTCTTTCTATAAGACCTGTCTGTATTGTGGAGGAAGAGTGACTGGGTTTGGTGGATTTATTTAGATGACAGCGGAGCAAATAGAGACCAATCTCACCAAAACGAAGTGCCCGTTCTTAATGTAGTGATTGTACTAGCGTGCTTGTGGTTTTGAGTCAAGTGAAGCTGGGTGCTGCACTGATGAGTTGGGTGCACCCGTGAATGCACGCACTCTTGGCATCGCCGCATCCCGCGCGACTTCGCGATTCCAACACTTGTACGCTCACAAACATCCTTGCAAAACCATCGACCACGACCCCTTTCAACGCTTTCCTTCCGCCAGATCGAATCGAACTGCAGTCGCGATGGCATCGGGCCGCGATGTGCGTGATATGCTTGGGCTGCCTGTTGGCGGTGACGCACCACCGCCGGCGCAAAAGAAGTCGAAGAAAGGTGGAGGATCGCGGAAAATACGTACGTCCTGAAAGCGCAAAAATACTTCTGGGTTCCGGGAAAAGCGATAGCTAATTGTCGTGGGCAGAGGGTGTCGCGCGTGAAGTTGCGGCGCTGTATGGCGAGCGACCACCACCAGTCGCAGTGTATGAGGAGAAGAAAGCCTATCGCGCGAAGAGGCAAAACACCGGCCCTGCAAAGAAATGGTACAGAAACGAGACCGAAGTGCAGAGACTTGTTCTAACTGCATAACGCAGGATCCAACAACCGTTCACAAATCCAGCGCGGCCCGACGGCCTCGTTCTCAAGCATTGGCGGCGCAAACATATGACGGCACCACCAGTGCAAGAAGGAGAGGATGCTGCAATGCAGGACAGCGAATCTACGGAATACCCCGAGACCTGCACCGATTATGTCAAGTACAACATCACGGTTGATATGCCCGACTTCACGGACGAAGAATACGATGCACACCTGCGTAGCGATGACTGGAGTCGAGAAGAAACGGACTACTTGTTTGGTATTGTGAAGGACTATTCATACAGGTGGGCTGTGATCTGGGATCGCTATGAATGGCAAGCAATCAAGAGACGAGAGCGAGAACTTGCGCAAGCTGCACAGCAGGACACAGGCGATAACGACTCCAATGCATTGGCAACACTACCCTTTGCACCGCCGCGAGACAAGGAGCGCTCCCTCGAAGAGATGAAGGCTCGCTTTTACGACATCTCTGCGAAGCTCATGAAGCTGCGCATCCCCGAGGTCCAGATGGACGCTGACCAGTACTCGCTCTACGAGACCCTCTCCAAATTCGATCCAGTAATGGAACGCAATCGCAAGATGCTCGCCACTGCGCTCATCAACCGCAATATGGACGAAGTCAAGGAAGAAGAGTTCCTCCTTACGGAACTCCAACGCATTAATATGGCCGCCGTGCGTCTTGATGCTGAACGCGAAGAACTGCGCTCCCGCCTCGACGCGCCTCAGCAGAACACCTCTACCAGCGCTGGTCTACAATCCTTCACCTCTAGCACAGCCCTCCAAGCCCTTTTCCAGCAGCTCTTCCAGCAAGATCGCAGCAAGAAACGAGCATCAGGCACACAAGCTCCAGGCCGCCTCAGTCTGTCTGCGAACGATATGATCAACACCCCTTCTGCCCAAGTCTCCGGTGCGAATCGCCGCACATCTATGGCTTTGCCTCCTGCAGCAAGCCAAACTCCAGTCAAGACCTTGTCTCCTCACCAGGAACATCGTTTCGCCGTCAGCACGCACGAGCGCCTCACATCCGGCGTTACCTTTGGGTCGGATAAGTTGCTGAAAATGCGACAAGCCAAGTCAAACGTGCAGACGCAGAAGATTGGACAGGCTCTCGCAGAACTAGGTATTCAGGAGGTCATCCCAATTCCAACATCCCGGGTCGCAGATGTATTCGAGCAACTCGTCGCGAAAGTGGGGCGGTTACTCGACGTGCGAAAAGTCAAGGAGAAGGAGATGGGCGAATGCAGAGTGCTCGCGCGAATGAAAGCACACCGCAACGGCGGCAACGCCAGCACAGGCGACGATACCGTGAAAGAAGAAGGAGGCGACGACGCCAAGAAAGAAATCGCCGACTCTCAAGACACCCCCATGGGCGACAGCAACGAAGACGACAACGAAGCCGGCAACGACGACGACGACGACGACGCAGAAGGCGAAGACGATACAGGTGCCCAGAACACCCCCGCGAACGCAGACCGCGACGGCAACGACGACGACGACGATGATGATGATGATGATGACGCGGAAGAAGACAACGATGCCAGTAATGCAGGAACCAGAGGCCGTGCAGACGCAGATGACCTCGACGCCGAAGGCGAGGACGAAAGCGCTGCACAGACTAGTCGTGCGACGAGCCAGGGCGCGGGGCATAAGAGGAGTGCCAGTGAGTTGAGTGATGGGAGTGCGAGTGCGAGTGGGCCGCATGAGAAGAGGGCGAGGAAGTAAGTAGGTGGTTGTTTGGTCGAGTGTTTATTTGGCATAGCGATGGCGTTTGGTTTCGTTTCGTTCGAAGGAATGAGAGTATTGAGACTATGGCAATGGTGAAGGGAAGACATCAATTAATCAACCGATTATCAACGGTGACTTCAGGCTTATGTATCACTTCTGATTCATCTAGTGACATTAGGTATGCTGTCATCACGCTGTTCAGCCTGCTTCTGTCTTTGAATTAGACGCGCTACCACCATTTCTAATTGTCGAGTATGCTGGTCAAAGATTTAGATTGAAGGATTTCGAGCATCTGTATCCCCGCAACAGGTCAGTTCAGAACCAATAGAAGTGTACTTGAAGGAAACGTTCACTGTGTAAAAGATAAACACATGCAAAGAGACTTAGATGTTGACAATGATGGTGATTTTACATTGATACTTTGGCCATACTTGTTACAAATTTCCATGTTTGCGTTGAAGACATTGTACAAAAGGTATATGCGGCAATGGCTTCCCACAGACTAGTCACCCAACCAGTCTGCAGCCATGCCTTTACCACACACCACAGGGCGTTCTTGGCTTCCCTGCGGGATTGAGCCGTTCAGCCTACCATAGTTGTCACCTACAACTTCCTGTCACCGTCCTCATCGTCGATGCTCTTGTTGGAGCTGGAGGTGGTGCTCTGCTTCTCGAGCTCCTCGCCAATGGCGCCGTGGAGCTCCTCCTCGAAGACAGGCTCCGTCTCGATGGTCTCGAACTTAGTCTTGAAGTCTTTGAGTTGGTGAGTTGACGAGTTGCTGCGGCGGCGGGCATTGTTCATGTTGTAGGGCATGTCTACAACTTCGTCACCGTCACGGCCCCTGTGTTGGTGTTAGCACTAGCTGTTTTAAAACATTGATTTGACGGCGGTATAAATGATGGGTGGGTGGACTTACCAGTTACCCTTTCCACTACCATCTTTCTTGGTTTTGGTAGGGTCAGTGTCGGCATGGCCTTGTTTGGCAAAGTATCGAGGAAGTCTCGACTCACGCTCAGCACTGCCATCGGCAATGCCAGCGTGGTCACGGTCAGTCCACTTGTGAGAGCGAGTCACTGTGAAGTGTTAGTATGATTCAAAGGAGGCACTTGAAGTGGTCGAGAGATATATGAGGGATTGGGTAGCTCGTGATGATCAGAAGCTCTGTTATGCTTTGACACTGGTGATGTGAGGAGCAGGAAGGCAAGGACTTACTGTTTGGTAGGTGTGTAGATGATTGAGTACAGCTTGTAGAGTGTTAGAGTCAGAAGTGGGCGAAGCTGAGTTGAAGTAGTCCAGGCACGGGGAGCTCGGAGCTTCAAGCTATCAGTGGGTCTGTACGGTCACGTAAGAGAGGTCTCGTGATACTGATGGCGTAGCTGCGTGGAGCCACGACGATCAGCACCGCGGGGAAGCACGTACCTCGACAGCAATGGCCGATGGTGTAAGAGGAGTAACTGAGAAGACGAGTGAACACTACTGCTACAGATTGCGTGCGCAGGAGCCGTTGTGAGGTGAGATCAAAGGAAGATGCAAGAGCACGCGAGCTATGAGCGGGGTCAGCAGCGTGACTTCCCTTTATATCAACGCGGCCGTTAGCAGCGTGGAAGCGCTTCGAAAGTTTGCGTCAGCCCCTGGCAACTGCCATCAACATTCCGATATCTCGTGCAGTCTTTTGAGCTGCAGACAAACATTCAGTTCCCGAAGCTTCGAGGCTGCAGACTGCACCATGCTACGTCATGCGGTACCTGAGTGAATGAGAAGATAATGTGCCTTCCCTATGTCAAACACTCTCACCAATGCCTCTCGAGTGAGACACTCCTCTATCGCGCACTTCAGCGTCCATTTCTAGCCCCTCGCCTGGGCTGAGCATGAGGGGGACTGGCTTTGTGCTCCACAAGTGTCCCCTGGTGGTCTTTCTGCGGCGTTACCCCAGGTTCTGCTAAGGGCTGCAAAGCGGGTCTAGCCCTGCGGAATGGCGCCGATGCTGTGCCGGCCCCGTCGCCTGATGGTCACGCTTGATGACTGTCCTTGAGTCCGCCATCGACCAATCGCGTGGGAGATGGCATGATTACCTCTAACGCGCCACTTTGAAGACGCTTTCTCCGAGCGCCGGAAGTGCTAGAGTCGCGATATTGCCGCATTTAGTCAAGAGACGCGACTTGATTGCTCAGCGCCCAAGATAATCGTTCTGTTTTCTCTTCCAGCTTTCTTCGACTCACTGCCCTCACTCTCTCTCCACGGCGTCTGGTCACCACTTCAGACGATTTTCGCTCCCCTCACTACCCCGCCATGGCTTCACGAACACTCATCATTGCGCCGCCCTCGGTCGCGGCGCATCCCGAGAAGCTGAACAGTATATACGAAATTCATGACCGCTCTTCGACCGATCTGCAAATGCTGGACCGCGTTGCGGCAGGTCTCGCAAATCTCCCGTCTTCCACATACGATGTCGTGCTCCTCCTCACCGACGCCGCTGGTACTTCGCGTGAGAGCCACGCATTGCTGGTTCGCGACGTTATGCACAAGCTCGTCAGCGCCCTGAAAGTCGGCGGTGTGTTCAAAAGCCAGGACGGTGCACTCCAAGGCTCAGAGAAGACCGAGGCCATTCTAGCAGGCCTTGTCGAAGGCGCAGAGGGCATGACAAAGCCCGCACAAGAGGAGCCCGTATCGATACCCTTGAAGTTTGGCAGGAAGAAGGCAAATGGCGTGAATGGCACAAGCAACACGAACGGAGCCGTTCAGGCCGTCAATGCAGACGGCTCTGTCCCGCTCAACCTGAACCGTATCAACCTGAACGGGAAGCGTCCCTCTCCTGAACCCGCGAAGCCCTCAGGCGTGGGCTTCGTTGACTTCAGCGACGACCTGGACGACCCTATTATCACCGGTGAAGACGACGATCTCATCGACGAAGACGACCTCATCACAGAAGAAGACATGGCCCGCCCAATCATCCAGCGTTAGTGCCGTCTCTCCTACCCCAGTCTGCTCATCACTAACCCAAAGCCTTACAGCCCCCGAGTGCCGTCCAAAAGCCGGAAAGCGCCGCCGCGCCTGCAAAGACTGCACCTGTGGTATGAAAGAAAAGATCGAAGCCGAGGATGCAGCGAAGCGCGCTACCGCCGACGCAGCCCTTAACACGATGAAGTTCGGAGCCGATGATCTACTTGACGAGGTCGACTTCACAGTCCAGGGCAAAGTGGGCAGCTGCGGGAACTGCGCGCTCGGCGACGCCTTCAGATGCGATGGATGTCCGTACATTGGACTGCCGGCGTTCAAGCCAGGCGAGGAGGTTAGGCTGTTGAACAATGATATCCAATTGTAGGTTGAGGTTGGAGAGGCTGCATCAGGCACTGCATGGAAGGCGTTTGGGTGGAATTTAGATCCTGTGCATACTGCCATGGAATGATAAAAGGCGGCGTTTAGCAAGACGTTATGACGCATGACAGATAAGGCGTGGACGCCTATGAACATAGATGAAAACTAGACCAATTTATTCGACAACCCACACGAGGCATGTTCCGTGAAATCCCACAGATACGCTTTTCGTTCAGCACACGGTTGACATCTATCTAAGAGTTACATACTGCTAATTTGCTAAGATGAGGGATATCAGAAACCAGAGCTGAAAGCACACACCTTACTGCAGAAAGTCGTTCGAGCATTCCTCCACTTAGACAAAAACTTTCACGTCATCCTTCTCCTTATCCCACCCCCACACACTCCCCCTCGCAACCAAACCCTTCAAACCATCCCCCCATGTCCTCCTCCCCTTGCCTGGAGTCTCAGCCCTCTCAACATCGACATTCTCACCAACGACACTAAGCGGATTACGTTCCCTCTCACCGTTCAACTCAACAGGGCTTGAGCCCTGCGGAAACAAGCCCAGCCCAATGCTCTGCCTCGCAGGCACACCTGAAGGGACGCGAGTGTGGCGCTGAGGAAGCATGATGCTGCTGCTACCTAATGTCTCGTCGCCGTGGTAGATCAAGTTGCCAGAAAGATCACGTGTGACGAGAGAGCTCTGCGTGGCTTTTGTGGCAGGCCTTTGGGTTGTGATGGCACTGCCGACGTTATCTGCGTCTGCTCCGATGATACTGGAGTCGAAGAAAGGGAATGCAGAAGATTGGGAGCGGACGTGCGAGCGGGACTTCTTGTTGCCGCTGGAGACGCGGGATTGCTGGCGAGAGTGGATAGATTTGCGAGAGTGTCGCTCTTTGGTGGAACCGGCTTGGGAGCCGGCTGATGACGTTGGACGCGCCTGAGAGTCTCGGAGAATAGATTTGCGTGGGATAGAGGTTACTTGGGATCGGCGAGTGGTATTGGACGAGGCAGGTCGCATCGGGGACAGTGCAGTTCGTGACACGGCTGCAGTTTCTGGGATGGATGTGATCTTGCCGAGGGTGTAGCTAGACGACATGTTCTCTTTTCCACTATGTTCCTTGGCTAGGTAATGAGGTGTCGGCTCACGTTCGCTGGTCCGCTTCATCTCTCTGTTGTCATTGTCCTTGTCCTTGGGCTGGCTGTTGCGCTTGCTTCTCCTTTTCTCGCGTAGGACACTGCCCCTTGAAGAATCAAGGTTCAGCGGAGGCAATGTGAATTGGCCGGGCTTGACTGTTGTCCGCCTGTTATAATCGTCGATGTCGTCTTCCTCATCTGTATAGACGCTTTCACTCAACTCGGCGTTGTCGTAAATTTCGGACCCGGTAAGATCGTTGAGACTCGCTTTTAGCTCCGATACAACAAGACTTTTTCGAGTGCTCGCCCGTCGACCCATGTCATTGTTAGTTTGGGCGATGACTGTTGAAGGCCGACTTGAGGTTTTGGAATTAGTGTCGCATTTAGCTAGAGTCTTTGTCGACCGATGTTTACGTAGGCTACCTGGAAATTTGGGTTCTACTTTCTCTGTGGAAGGCGTACCGGGCACCTCCTTCTCCTTGCCTTGCTCAACATCATCATCGGGTTTGACGATAGTGTTAGCTCTGGTAGGCGAGACGAGGTTATCAGATCGGCTCTGTTTTTCCGAAAGGAAAGCAGGCGGAGATCTGTAGCTTGATGACGATGCACGATAGCCTGCACTGAAGAAGGGCGACAGTGCAGACGCTCGTTTCCGGATGTATGAACTGCGCTTGGCCTCCATTGTACGACGATCACCTAGACTACTGCGTGAAGATGAAGGTACTACGCGTATGCTGTGTCGTTCCTCTGTAGGTGTGGTTACTTTCGGTCTTCGAGACTGGGCAGTCGGTCCCTGTGGACAAGCTGTAGGTACTGTAGAGAGACTACTTGTACGTCGAGAATATGAGCTCGAACTCATGGCGCGACGCAAGGAACCGAAGTTATTGTTGCTCCTTGATGGGGAGTAAGTGTGGCGTCCGTGTCCCTGTTGCGGTTGCTGTTAGCATAGGTTTGAACGTGTGGGGGTTTTCATCAGGCCTCGTGGACTGCACACCGGAAATTATACGAGAATAGGAACGATTTGGACATACTACCAAGACGTTAGTGCATGGTCTTGATAGTGGTTGATGGGCACGTACCCATGCCTGTGATGCGTCTGTTCACTGGCAGTCCCGTACTGCGGTGGATTTGATCTCGGTACACTGTTGTGGTTCGGCGCTTATGCTTTCGAAAGGAGTTGGTGGAGGTATGTGAGGTCCGCTTTGCCAAATCGACGGCAACCTTCATTGAATCATGGGGTCGATCTGATGGACTAGAGTCGTCGCGTATGTAGCCCCACGATGACTCGCCGAATGTGTCCAAGATTCGCGTATCTGCATCCCCCATTGAATCTGTCGCAGACACACTATCTCTGCGATCATGGGGTAAATTGACGTCGAGCTTAGGAGCATGCTCGGGTGTTCGCTCCAGAAAGGGATCATCATGATCTTTGCCTTTCTCTATGTCTTCCTCTTCGATATCTGGCCAGCCAAAGGGAACGAACGTCGGTCGCGAAATGTCAGACTTCCTCGGGCTCTTTGGACTTGCAGGCTTAGGACTGAAGTAGCTCTTCACCTGTTTTTTTCTGCGAAAAATGCAGAAGATACAAAGTGCCAGTACCACAGCACCGCAAACAGATGCAATGACAATAGCAACGATTATGCCCACGTTTTGCCCGCTTTTGTCATTCTTGGTGGTATCAAAAGTATCACCATGACCAGATAGTGTAGAGCTGTTGTTAGGAGCAGAATCCGTTCCCTCTAGGAGCTTGATGTTGAACGACTGGGACTCTTTCACGCTCCCATCCTTGGAGGTGGCCAACATTGTGCACTGCACCATTTGTAAGGAGCTGTTCTCAGGAACCGTCCCAAAAATGGTAAACGTTATCGGATTGAAGTGCATGTAATCCGCCAAAGCTGCAAAATCGACTGTAACAGCTTCGTCGTCGTTTGCAAGTATCGATCGTGGTAGTTGTACTTTGAACAACTCTCCTAGTGTAATGTTGAGCTCGCCCATCGTACCAGCGAAGAGCTCTGAAACAACGTTGAAGTGAATGGTGTATTCGGCTGAGTCTCCATATACGTCCTGCGCTGTTATGGTCAGGTCCTCTGACGACAGTTCAGTAGGCGCAGTTCCAGAAATATCGAACGAGTTGCTGTCAAAACTCAGCCACGATGGCAAATCAGCAGACGATGATTTTATGTCTCTGCCACTTATGGGAGATTGATCTAAGTAGAGCTTGCTCTTGATATCCGTAATTTGTACATTGTCGCCTTTTGAGACATTAACAGTCTGGCTAAGCGGCTTGAAGTAGAGTTCATGAACACTGATAGCAAGTGTAAATTGTATAGTAGACGCTGCATATCCTGGAGTATCGGAAGCGATCAAAAGTATACCAAAGTATTGGGGTATGCTTGTCGGTGGCGCCGTTCCTGCAAAGCGTAATGAGGACGCATCGAAGCTCATCCACGCAGGCAGTGGCGTGTGGTCGGAGAGAGTCGCGAAATACGACAACTTGCTATCTGAATCGAACAATCCTGAAGCAAAGGAGATCTGGAAGTTTTGCGACATCTTGACCGCGACAGTTGTTGGGCCAGATAAGGGACCTGCTGCGGACAGTGCCTGTGAAATATTTGTCGACGCTTTGGGCGCGTCGTTTGTTGACACAAGAAGAGTAGAGTCCATGTTCGTAACAGCTCCAACTGAGCCAGCCGCGGTGATTGTAAAAGACACGGTGCCGACATCGCGTGCAGTAGGGGTTCCAGATAGTGCTCCAGTCGTTTTGTCAATTGACATCCAGGAAGGATTCTTGATCAGAGAGTACAGCAGACTGCCCGAGTCCGACTTGAACGTCGTTGGCGCGAACTGGAAACTGTATGGTTCGCCAACATGTGCGACTGGCGGAAACTGCGCATTGAATGGATAGTTGATTTGCGGTACTGCTGCAACGAAAGCGAACCAAGCAGCGAAAACCGCAATGCGTATCGCCATCGCACTACGACCACTGTCAGCTGGTACGATACTGGATTGCGAAGGCTTCTTACTGTAGTGATGCTGCCTTAGCAACAGGTCACAAGTATCAGTCGTTACGGAGATGGATGCAGATCTTAGGAGCGGACATGCTGAAAGCCTTTCGTCACTGACAGCCATCTCTTTCCGAGCCCTGGAATTTGTCGCCGCGCTCGAACGCGTGGTCGCGTAGGCGTAACGTACGCCTTACGTGCTGCCGGAGAGATGGCAGAGGAATGTGAAGACTGCGGAAGAGCAGAGGGGTTGCGACTGCAAGGGATAGACCATCCTGCCACCTCAGCATAATTGAGACCAGCCATGACCACGCCAAATCATGGTTCCCACGTTCATTCTGCGATAGCCAGCTCCATTTTGAGCGCTGTTCGCCCTGGACCGTAGTAGTCTGGGAGGCGCTCTATTTGTTGGAACCCGCAAGACGCGTAGAGGGTCCTGGCTGGGTTGCGGCCCTCGTCTACCCACAAAACGATTGTTCGACAGCCTCCCTTCGTCATCTGCTGGCAAAGGGAATGTATGAGACATCTGGCGATACCTCTACCCCTCTCTTGTTCGATGGTGGCCAGCTTGTGTAGCCAGGCCTGGCTTTTCAACCGTTGGAACACGAGGTAACCGACGAGATCTTGACTCCCTTCTCTTGAGGCCAGAACAAGTCCAATATTCTTCTTTTTCAGCTCCACGCTGTAGTCAAAAGCTTCGCTTGACGGGAAGATTTTCTTCTCGAGCTTGGCTACCTTTGCTGCCAGAGCTTCGCGATCTTTGGGTGAACATCCATTGATCACTTGCAGACTGATACCTGAAGGGACACCCCCCGCATGAATTTTAGTCGTCATAGTTCTAGGCTGCTGCTAAGGGGTAACCTCGCGCGGCACTAATTGTGAGGTTGCGGCGAAGGAAGGGTTGTGAGGGCGTTCGACGGGAGGCCGCGTTTTTGTGATACACAAGGACACACACACACATTGATCGCTCCGTAATCCGCACTATATACGGATGTCAACCCTAGCTGCACTTTGTAAGTGACTCGTCTTGAGCGTGTGGTGGTAGATATCTGGGGCTGGAGTGTGTAGAAAACTTTGATTGGTCAACGCAGAACAGGTGACCGCGCGCCAAAGATTCGCGCTTTCTGTCCGCAACACGTCTGTCATTGTTGCACTGCACAGCAACGCTCAGTTCAAATCACTCTTAGATAACAACAATGATTATTCGGAACCTTGAACAGCTACATAACACTGTTTTCTGTAAACGGTAGCACACAGCCTGCTCATACGGTCAGAAAGCCATGCGCCTTGAGCCGACAGAGATGTCTGGGAAGAGGAAAAGACCATACTCGAATGTGGACTTTACCCTGAAGAGGGTGTTCAAGAAACCATGTTTTCGGTATGAGCCGTTCTTTGTATCGTTCAAGCAGTCCCTAATGAGCTCAGTCCTTTACAACGCGAGGTGATTATGGCTACCTTGGAAGGTGAAGATGTTTTTCTTCAGGCTGCCACCTCTTTCGGAAAGAGTCTGTGCTACCAACTACCTGCTGTTGTTGATCTCGGAAGTACGTTAATATGTGAAGAGGCCAATTGCATGTTGCTAATCTTACAAGTAACCATCGTTGTATCTCCACTGTTAGCACTCATGGTAAGCGGATATCTTCACTTGCTCAGAGGCCTGGCTGACGCGTATAGAACAACCAAGTTGCATCAATGCGCAACTCCAGCATCAGAGTCGAGACTGTCAACAGTACAACATCAGCCACAGACCGGAAACGTATACTGGACGACCTGCAATGCGGTCATCCTTTGACCCGGCTTCTCTATGTAACGCCGGAATACTGCGCTACCGACAATTTTCGCAAGATTCTTCGCATCATTCACTCTCAAAAGGAACTCGCCCGCATAGCAGTCGATGAAGCCCACTGTGTCAGCGAGTGGGGTCACGACTTCCGTCCTTCGTTCCAACAGCTCTCCTTCTTCAAGACCGAATTTCCAGACGTCCCAATCATATGTCTCACAGCAACAGCGACAGCCCGCGTACGAGACGATATCATCAAGACCATGGCCCTCGACCCTCTTAAATTACGCACATTTCGCATGACAACAAGTCGACCAAATTTGCACTACGAAGTCCGTTTCAAAAGCGACGAAGATGACCACTATGCCGACTTCCTCGCCTGGCTCAAAACCATTCACGCCCGCCGCGCCAATTCCGAGAGAGCCACCCAGCTAGCCTCCCAGCAACAGCGCACCGACAACGTCTCCGGCATTATCTACACCCTCTTCCGTAAAGACTGCGAGTCCCTCGCCGCTCGTCTCCGCAGCGACGGCATTGGCGCTAAACCCTACCACGCAGGTCTCCCACACTCGGAGCGCACCGACACACTCTCAGGCTGGGTAGCCAACAAATCCGGCTACGATGTCGTCGTCGCCACCACCGCCTTCGGCATGGGCATTGATAAGGAAAACGTCCGCTTCGTAGTCCACTGGCAGATCCCCAAGTCGTTCGAAGGCTTCTACCAGGAGGCGGGCCGCGCAGGCCGCGACGGCAAAGCCTCAGTCTGCATTCTGTACTACGGACGCGAGGACCGCGACCGCGCAGCGAGTCTCATGTCGCGCGACCAGTCGCGACAGACGACCCGGGGCGGTGACGGCAACGGCCGAGCCGCGCAGCAGCAGCAGATGATGAACCGGGCCAAGAGTCTGGCAACGTTGGTTGACTACTGCGAGGCGACGAACAAGTGCCGGCACAAGATTATCGCAAACTACTTTGCCGATGAAGAAGTCCCGCCGTGTGATTTCGCGTGCGATTGGTGTAAGGATGCTGAAGCCCTGGTGAGGCGCAAGGAGAAGGGGCTTGCGAGTGAGGAGTGGTGTAGTACGCAGAGGGAGATGGGGCGGTATGAAGGCGGGTATGACGAGTATGATTAGATGAACATTGTCAATTCTGGACGACTGTAGTGATTGGGGCATCAGCGGGCGTATAGGCGTTGTAGGGACATCGGTACACCAAGTATAGGAGAGCATCCCATTTCGCATATTCACTGCTTGTCTAGATCGTGTTTCATTCTATTATCTGATTGAAAGATGACCACCTTCGCCGATTCGTGTTCTACGCAATCTATAGAAATCCCAACCCGAACCGAGAAACCCTTTCCCTAGCGCAGTCGCAGACAGCTGTGTGACGAAGGAAAGAAGAAAAGGCGATTGGGTATATATGCCTCATCTCCCCTCTCGTCTTGTAAGAAAAGATTGTTGGTGTCTTACTCGGCGTTCTTGTACTTTTGCTCGTGAACACCAATGGCACTATAGCGCGTTAGTACATGTTATCGTAAAGGTATATGTTGAGAGTCTTACCGTCCAGAAGGATCCGTCTGTTTGCTCCACGTCGGCGTCCAGCGCATGACGGTGCTCGCGCAGCTAGGAGGGAAGTGCTCGTCGAACATGCAGCGGTACCAGTATGCCTCCTTTGTGTCTGGGATGTCGTTGCCCCACTCGGGTTTGGGGTTCTTCATCATCTCGTCGGTGACGTGCAGCTCGGCGTTGTCCTTGAGCGCGTCAATCCACCCGTATCCAACACCGTCGGAGAACTGCTCCTTCTGGCGGTACAAGATCTTCTCGGGGAGGTAGGGGGCGGTCTCGGGCTCGTCTGAGGTGTCGAAGGCCTTGCGCAGAATGTATTTCTCAATACGGTCTTTTGTGATCATCTTCTCTGCCGGGTCAATGTTCATGGCTGTGTTAAGGAACTGCCTGTCTAGGAAGGGGACACGCGCTTCGACGCCCCAGGCTGATGTGGACTTGTTGGCGCGCAGACAGTCGGCAAGATGCAGGTTCTTGACACGGCGGACGCACTCCTCGTGGAAAGCGGCCTTGTCGGGCGCGTTGTGGAAGTACAGGTATCCGCCAAAGATCTCGTCAGAACCCTCACCAGAGAGCACCATCTTGATACCCATGGCTTTGATCTTGCGGGACAGCAGGAACATGGGGGTCGAGGCGCGGATGGTGGTGACATCGAAGGTCTCGAGGTGGAAGATGACGTCTGTGAGGGCGTTGAGGCCATCCTCAATTGTGAAGGTAAATGTGTGGTGCTTTGTGCCGAGGAAGTCGGCGACCTCGCGGGCAGCAATGGCATCCGGGGCGTTAGGGAGACCAATGGAGAAAGAGTTGAGCTGACCCAAAATCAAATCTGTCTGAAGCTCGTTGTTGTCGTCGATTCCGACAAGCTCACCCTGCTCTGTGGTGCCGTTGACAGCACCCTTGGCCTCGGCAGCTCGCTTTCTTGTCTGCTCGTTCAAGCGCTGGGTCTCGCGCTGTGCAATGGAAGCCACTAAACTCGAGTCGAGACCACCAGAAAGGAGCACACCGAAAGGCACCTCAGCCATCATGCGCTTGCGTACTGAGCGCTCAAATGATGTCCTCAGCTCCTTGAGGTCGAGAGGGTTGGTGGGGATGTTGGAAGGCTCAACAAGCCACTTGGGGTCGTAGTAGCGGGTGACCTTGTCTGTCTTGGAGTCGTAGACATGGCCAGGAGGGAAGGCAATGATGTCGTCGCAGACGGGGTGGAGGCACTTCAGCTCGGAAGCAAAGAAGACTGCGCCGGGTGTCTCGCTGGACCTGCCCATGTAGAAGGTGGTGACACCGATGGGGTCGCGGGCCGCAATGAGGCGGTCGTTCTCCTTATCGTGGAGGACCCACGAGAACATGCCGTCGAGGTGTCGGGGCGCGTCGATGCCATGTTCGAGGTACAGGGGGATAATGACCTCGCAATCCGAGTGTGTCTTGAACTCGTAGGGCTTCTTGAGGCTCTTGCGGAGAATGCGGTGGTTGTAGATCTCGCCGTTGACGGCCAGGGAGACGGTGCCCTCTTTGTTGACGAGCGGCTGGGCGCCGGAGTCTGTCCAGTGTAAGCATTTAGCCGGCTCGATAAAAAGTTGTCGTGTGACCGCATACCAACACCGACGATACTGAGACGCTCGTGGACAAGGACTGTGCAGTATTAGCAATTATTCCACCGCCACAAAGGCTCTCTACGCGCTTACTTGTGTCGTTGGCGATGTGGTTGCCACCTGTAGAATGTCAGTTATCGTGGTCGCGGGCGCAATGCATGTTTCTGCTCACTCCAATCCGGGCCCCGATGTCGGATACTATTCACAATCAGTAAATTGAGCTCGCCACCACGTCTGCAGAGGAGAGAGACTTACGCCTTGCCCATTCTCAGGGCGGTCGGCTTGAACTTCTGGACATCGGGGTGTCTGCGCGCAAATCAGCCTTTGTTCTGTGAGGTGGTCGCAAGAAAGTTTGGAGGGGCATTCGTAGGCATTGTGCAGCGAGGACATACCTGTAGCACGCGAAAATACCACACATCTTGACTGTTGGAGGGGAGGAAGGTTGAGAGATAGGGAGAAAGCCAGCCAAAGGACGTGGATGTTTTTCAATGCCGAGCAATCTAACGTTTGAGTCACTGTACAGTGAATTGCCTCCGGCGACGGCAAGCGGCGAGCAGTCGCTATGGCCCCACTAGCCTACCTCAGAACGCGTCCCAGAGCCGCAGAGGCCACTCCAGTGGAGCCCGTTATCGCCCATGGCAGGGGAGGAATGCCGATGACGCGCGCGGGGGGAGTAATCGTTCGGGATGCTCGCAGCTGAGAGTGACTCCGAATGCGTTGCGAGCATTTGCTATTGGACCGAGCCACCCACGCGAGCACATCCACTCCACGTTCAGTTCGCTTGCACTTCACCAGCTTCTCCATCCAAAGTAAAGTGACTGTCAGATGCTGTGCCAGGCCCTCGGCATGCTTCCCGTCGGTTGCCAACGCCGTTCCTCGTGTCGCCTCTGTAGCTGCACAGGCCTTGGCGGTCATGATTGCGGCGCACATTAGTCACTTTTTACTAATATCGACATGTGTTGCTGCAGATATGGGCTCAATTAAGCGAATCACGCGTCTGTAGGTGTTGATACATCGAACGCCCTCGTGCGACACTCTTCAACACGCACATTGCCTTTGCCGCTCCTAGCCGTACTGAATCACAGCCCAAGGTCCTCCAGTGAAGCAGAAATCAAACACAAGAAATAAAGAAACCCTCCACCCATCCGTGCACTCATTGTCTTTGCTGCTCGAATGCTGCTCATGCTCGTGCATACATCATCTAGTTCCCCACATGCTGTGCTTCGTCAGTGATCCGGGGTCGTCGTTGGCGCATAGCGCATGGCTTTTTGGTCTTCCACTCCGGGTATTGCGGGAAACGCTCAGAACAAGAAGTAGGCGATGAGGAAGCTGACAAGACAGAGCAGTGCTGTGATCTGGACAGAAACACCACCCGCAGGGGCTGTTTGATTGTGCGTAGCGGTTGCAAGCTGGTCCTTTGCGTCGCGTGTCGACTCTGGCTTCCGCTGGCGGAGACCGGCATCAGCCTGTTGTGTCAACCGTGTAATCTGTGCCTTGGCCGCATCGAGCTGAGCCTGAAGCTCGGCCTGGGAGGTGGGGATGGCATTCGATACGCTCGCTGCTGCCGCGGCCACGGTCTGCTGGATGCTACCAGAGCCGCCAGTAGCAGGGTTGTACGTCTCGCGCTCAATCTCGCCGAGGTTCTTGCTGCCGGCAGGTCGGTCTTCTATGCGCGAAATAGGCCCCTGGGCTTGCCCTGTGGCACCTTGTACAGGAGTGACAGCGGCTTCTGATTGAGGGGATGAGAGCATCGAATCGCGGCTAACACCGTTGGTCCTTGCAGGCGTAGAGTTGAAGGCGGCGTCTGCATCAGCGGGAAGGAAGAGGACTCTAATCTTCTTCTCCTGAATAGACGACTTTGCAGTCTGCTCAATGTGTGCCCACTGTACTTGAAGTCAGTTGAGATCATGTGAGCCCCTTGGGAGATGCATACCAAAGACCCAACGTTGGTGAACTCCTTGTCAGCGGTAACGAGGACAGACTGGACGAGGAACTTGTCGCGGCACTTGGCGTCTGGCGCTGGGTCCTCCTTCATCGCCTGCAGAAGAACTACACGCACGTGTTAGCCTGGTGCACTGAATATGCGTAGGGGAGGCGCATTGAGCGGTGTTCGTACTCTGAACTTCAACATCGCGCCCGGGTTCAATGCGTCCGCTGTTGGGTCGCACGCAGTATCTAGTAGGTTGTTGTTAGCCGGCGGATATATGCCAGTGGGTGGTGGCTCGTACTGCTTGGGGGCGGTGGTTTTGACCTGCGTGTGTCAGTCATGGCTCTGCAGAAACATGTTCAGACATATGGGGACTCCCTTACCTTGAACGCAACCGGGTCGGAGTGTGGGTTCTTCAGGCGGAGCGTCTGCGAGACCTCTTGCTGGAAGGGACCTGCATAGCTTTAGTCTTGCTGTGTAGGCCGCATCTGAACGGGCAATGCTCACGCTTGAAGCCAAGCTCTACGGGATCAAGCTCGACAGACATGGCGGCAGTGGGAGCGGAAGGCGGCGGCGGCAGGGATTGGTAATGGTGGCTGTTGGAGGTTCGCGGTCACGTCGTGCGGCGCATGCGACAGAAACGTGAGGTGGGCGAGGAGCACGTGTGCGATCTGTGGAGACAGATCAGGGCGGTTCGGTGGTGTTGGTTGTGTTCAGGCGCGAGGCGTGGTGCTTGGGGCTGATGTGGCAGAGGGGGAGTGAAGGGGATCGTTGTTGTCTCGCTTGCCGATGATGAATCTGGAATCGCGGCAGAGCAACCCCGACGTCACAGTGTTTAGCTCCTGTCTAAGAACATGGACTTTGCATCATCGCACTCCGGAACCGCTACAGGCCTGCCTATTGACTGACCATTTCAGCTAACATTCCATGCTCGTGCGTGCGGGCAAAACCAAGTATACGCTGGAACGTGTTTAGTAGACACACAACCACGCGCTTTCACCGTTGGATCTACGTGGAAGGTGCGAGACGCCCCACAGATTCGCCCGCGGTTGACCCTTAACCCCACTACTACCTGAGCTCTCTCTCCACAGGAGCTCCGAGTGACTTACACGCACGTCTTGCTGTGACTGTAGCATTCAACTACTACACTACTGAAAGAACTTAACAAGCTCCAAGCAGCTCCAATACATACTGCTACACGCTCCGTTAGCCAGCGTCACCACATCCCTCACTTGCACTACGCTCACACCACATCGCCACATTCACAATGTCAGACCTAGACCAGCTCGTCGACATGGGGTTTGACCGTGAGCGCGCCGAGCTCGCCCTCAAAGCCAGCGGCAACCTGCAAGGCGCCCTCGACTGGATCGAGAAGAACCAGGACCGGCCCATCGACGAGATCAAAGCAGAGCAAGCCTCGGCCGCCGAAGAGCCACCTGCGCTGCAGCCTGGCGAAGAAGCAAAGTCGCTCGTGTGCGAAGAGTGCGGCAAGAAGTTCCGCTCCGTCCAACAAGCCGAATTCCACGGCAGCAAGACGGGCCACGAGCAGTTTGCTGAGTCGACCGAGGAGATTGCGCCGCTCACCGAAGAGGAGAAGAAGGCACGCTTGGACGAACTGCGCGCGAAGCTTGCCCTCAAGCGCGCCGGGCAAGCAGAGCAGGACAAAGAAGACCGCAAGAAGAACGAGCAGATCCGCATGAAGTCGACCAAAGAAACACAAAACATCAAGGAGGAACTCGAGAAGAAGGAGCGCATCAAGGAAGCCCAGGCCAAGCGCGCAGAGAAGCTCGCCGACCAAGAAGCAAAGAAGAAGGTGCTCGCCAAACTCGAAGCCGACAAGCAAGAACGCAAGCGCAAAGCCGACATGGAGCGCGCAGCTCGCGCAGGCCAGGCGCCCCCTCCCCCACCCAAGCAAGAGCCTCTCCCCACGTCGTCGGGCCCCACGACCAGCAAGCCCGCAAGTGCATACACCGAGGCGCGACTGGCACTGCAGACAGCCGGTGGACGCGTCATGAAGACGTTCCCCGTTGAGACGACGCTATTCGAGGTTGCGCACGCGCTGGAGCAGGACGGCACGAAGGTCAACACATTCACGACCAATTTCCCCAAGAAGACGTTTGACAGGAGTGATTTTGGACTGTCGCTCAAGGAGGCGGGCATGGTGCCTAGTGCGGCGTTGATTATTGGTTAGGCTGGGTTGAGTTGGGTTGGGTCGGACTACGACGTTTATGATTGATAAGCTGCATTGGGGGGCGTTTGGTCGGTGGGTGTGAGTGTGAGTGTGAGTGTGAGTGTGAGTGTGAGTGTGAGGTATACGTTCATACGATGATGGATGAAGCAGTGGATGAATGCATGAGAGACATAAAACACATATACATGTGTACTAGCCATTTCCTCACCTCCCACCACAAACACGTCACTACGTAATAGTAAAGTTAGAAATCCCAAATGCCAACCTCTACTCCACTCTACACGATGCAACCAATGTAAGAATGAGTGGTCATATGTACATTTCATTTCAGGACATTTATACACGTAGAAGGCCATACAATACAACAAGCGACCCTTCAGCAGTCAGTCCATCCACCAGACCGGGGGGGGTATCTATGTATCTATCCCAACATGCACGACTCTACTGTGCAACCAAAACTTTTTTTTATATGATGCCCTGAACGCCGTGTTATACAACAAAGTAACATGCAGTCTATGCCTCGAGTGCCGACGAGGCCTCTCCACTGCCAAAAGCGCGGAACTGGACAAAGATGATGGCGTCCTCGACCATGGTGCCCAGCGAGCCGATCAGCCAGGGGAGGTTGGTGAGGAAGTACTCTTTCTCTGTGGAGTGGAAGAGGATGCCAGCGCCGTAGGTAGCGTTGCCGAGGAGGCTGAGCATGAAAAAGAGGAGGGAGAGGCCTTCGCAGGAGCGCTCGCGCTGGTTCTTGATGATCTGAGGGATGCGTGCGCCGAGGTAGCAGATGGCGCTTGCGTAGCCGAGGATTTCAGCGCCGAGGGCAATGGGCTCGTCATCGGCAGAGGACGTGGGCTGAGGAACCCAGACGCCGCTCTTCCAGGCGATGGCCCAGCCTGCGGCGCCGACGGCCATGACGCCGAAGATGCTGAGCGTGTTCTTCATCCACTCGCTGGGCTGCTCGTCGACGTCGAGGATGGTGGGGAGAGACGAGGCACGGCGGCGGCGCGAGGCTTGCGAGTCGCGGCGGTGGGAGCCGGGGAGGCCAACGTTGGATGAGTCGCGGCGGCCGAGGAGAGGCGCCTCGACTGAGTTTGTGCTTTGGACCGACGTCTTGCGGGAGATGCGCGCGTTGCGTGTGTTGTAGTATACGCATTGCGTGATGAGTATCTGTGGGGTGTGGTGTTAGTAAAAGGGAGGTTCTGACGAGGGGACTGGAGGGGAATCGTACCAAGTCGGCGACGCAAAAGTACATGGCCAGGGCGATGACGGTAGGGACGAGGCCTGCCCAGAGGGCGCCCGCGAGGTTGGTGACATCGCCAACGAACCAGATGGCGAGGAAGACGAGGGAGATGCCGTCTGCAGAACCGGACTTGTAGTTTTCAATCAATTGGGGCACCTGGAGCTGTTAGCTGTGTGTCGCGTGAGGCGTCGAGATACGGGCGACATGCCAGCAGGAAGATCCAGGCGCAGAGGCTGATGGAGCCCCAGATGCCGCTGAGAGCCTCGCGCGTGGTCAGCGGATGGCTCGCAGCGGTAGCCATGGCGGTGGTCAACATGGCGAGCATGTTTTGTGTGTTTGCTCGGAGCTGTCTCGTACGACGACGGCCAGTGTGGGGATGTCTGGGACGAGGTTTCTCGTCTGCGAGCGCAAGGCTTGGAAAATTGGGCGAGATCCCGGCTGGTATGACGCAGAATGGGCGGGAAGAGAGCCGGAAACAGCGGTGGATCCGGGCTGGAGCGAATAGCAGCGGCGTGATTGGCTGGCGAGATTGGCACGTTCAAGGGCTCACCATTGGCTGGGGCGGGCAAATTGGCGTGTCGGGGCAATTGGTCACTGGGCGCGATGGGAGTTGCTGGCGGCGGTCGAGGGAGCCATCGCAGACGAGACGGCGACGACTGGCGTTTTGAGGTGCTCGAGGGCGTCTGTAGCGTTCAACATGGTTCACAAGCACTGCAGGCTAGCTATGGGCGTGTTTGTTGGGGGAGAATTTTCGCACGGCATCGCCTGGAACGCGTTCCTGGATGCAGGGCAGGGCAGGCAGGGCGTGTGCTGCGGCAGCCCCCGAAATGGCTGCGAGACCCTTTCCTGCGACGGTTGACGGTTGCCGGTTGTCGGTTGTGGGTGAGCGTCCGCCAGTGCAGCGCGGTGGACTGTCGACTGTGGACGTGGACTGTGCAGCGTGCAGTGTGCAGGCCGTCGTGCGCTATTTTGGGCGCCGTGCAGTCCATTTGCAGTGTGTGCATTTCTGGTAGGGTCACGCCTGATCCACCCTACACGACGCAGTGTCTGTCATCTCCCGCACCGGTTCATCCGCTCGCTCACACACGTCGTGCGACGCCGTCGAGTTTTTCTCTTTTGTTTCCCTCTTCAAACTTCACGCCCTCGTTGTTCTCCCCTTTGGCAAACCGCCGCTGCACCACCCAACGCCCGCCCCCGTCCACTAGGCCCCTTTAATCACAACACACACACACCCACACCCACCCACTGAAACGCGTCAGCCGCAGCAAATCCTATACTAGGTCCACCGCCCTCCGCTGTTTCCAGCTCCCATCCACGCTCGCTCGCTTCCACCCCACCCCCAGCCATCACCATGCTGCGCCAGGCATGGCTGTTCGCCGCCTTGCTCGCCCTCGTCGCCATGGCCTCGGCCTTCAACCTCGAGGGCCTGCACATTGACGGCATCAACGAGTACCTGCACCACAACGAGAAGCGTCAGGCCTCGGGCACCGGCGCCAACACGCCCGCCTCCTCTGCAGCCCCAGCAACCTCGTCGGCCGCACCTGCACCCTCGTCGACACCCGCACCCGCTCCCTCGAGCGCCGCGCCCGCTCCCTCGTCGCAGGCCCCCGCCCCGTCGTCTGCTGCTGCCGACCCAGACCCAACCTCCGACGCTCCTGCCGAGACCTCTGCCGCTGCCACCAGCAACAACAACAACAATAACAGCGGCGGCGGCGCGGCCTCTCGCACATCGTCTGGCCGCGTCCCCTCGAGCGAAACACCCGCTGCCGGCTCGCGAACCTCAGCAGCAGCCTCGTCATCCGTCAGGACCACCGCCATCGTCCGCACCACGCCCCTCGTCTCCACCTCGATCCAGCTCTACACCACCATCTACTCCACCGTCATCAACGGCCAGACGGCCGCAGTCACCTCGACAGGCTCCAGCACCCATGTTGCCACTACTGGCCAGGCTACCGTCACCGACCCGCCCACAGCGAACGGCGAGTCCGGCGGCAGCAGCGGCGGCCTGACCGACAGCAACAAAAAGGTCATTGGTGGCGTCGTCGGTGGTGTTGGCGGTGCCCTCCTGCTCGGCGGCATCGCCCTCGTCTTCTGGCGCATGAAGAAGCGCCAGAGCCGAGTCACCGAGGACGACGATGACCTCATGGCCGGCACCGGCGCTGCTCTCGGCGACAAGCCCGCCAACACAGGCTCCTCGCCCTTCCAGTCGAACCTCGAGCAGTACCACAACCCCGGTGGACGTCCGAACGCAGCAGCCAACTTCTAAGCTAAAGCTATCCGTACACAGGCAGCCATCAACTGCGTTCACGACTTCACACGACCACCACTACTTTTGAGCTTTACTCGACATGTCGAACCTTTCCGATGAGACAAGGGCTATCTGAAAGACGTATATACAACGAGTTGCCATGTACCACTCGATACTTCTGAGATACGATACCCTGGATACCAACGGTGCATTACAGGCGTGCTTGCGACTTTTTCCTTGTTCATCATTCCCTTGTCATTACCATTGTTGTTGTCCGGCTTCGCGCCTTTCCTTCTACCGAGAGAAACATAAAATGCATAGATGTCTTGCCGAGAGCATAGGTATACTAAGAAAACAACCTTTGTAATAGCGTCTTCTGGACCACCCCACCCACTTCAACGTCACTTTTCCCTGCTGCTGCTGTTGCAGGTAGTCGTTGTATTACTGATACTCAATACCCAATCATCAATTAAATAATCCAAACTTCATCCCACCCTTCAATACTCGCTCTCTTCCCATATGCAGCCTCCTTACCCTTCACAGATCAAATCAAAATCCGGAAACAGCGGATCAGGCCCGATGTTCGTGCTCGCCACACCAGTCTGGAAGTCCTGCACTTTAGCCGTCTGCTGCGCTTGCGTACATTTGTCTACTCCCGTTAGCCTCCCTTCCTCTCTCTCTCTCTACCGACAACCCCACTTACCTCGCTGCTCATCACACATCCCCACCGTCATCCCCTTGCCCTTGCCCGTCCCCTTCCCCCCTCCATCCCCGCCATCTCCATTCGCCACGCCCTGACCCCCCTGAAACTGCACGTCGCAGCTCCTCTGCGCCGCCGCCGCGAAATCAGGAAACGTGTTCCCCTCGACGGCGAACGGACGATCCGGGATCCCGCTGTTGGTGATTGGCGCCGCGCGGATGCCGCCCAGTGCTGCGTCGAAGGTTTGCAGGTCGCTGAGTTGCCGCAGGAAGAGCGTGTGTAGTGCGAGGAGGGAGGGGGCGTGGGT
>JAPEUT010000169.1:0-60088 GCA_027946375.1 Neodidymelliopsis sp. IMI 364377
GTTTTGGAGGGGTTGGGGTGAGTGAGTAAGTGGGTGAGTGAGAGAAACAGGAAAGAGAGGAAGGGGGAGGGAGGGCTCTCATGATGCAGATTAAGTAAGGAATAAGCCCCAAGCCAAGCAACAACATCAAAATCGACGTGGTGCAATAATCACAATAACTACATAGGTTTATATATGCATATTTCTAAATAACATAGAAGAGAGACTTGTAGTGTCTTTTAGGCATTAACTATATATTATTGCGTGGTGAATGAATAGCTTTGAGTACTCTTAGTTTTCGTGGGTAGTCTGGCTTATTTCCCACTTAATGTGCATCATGAGAGGGAGGGGAGTTGAGAAGGAATTACGTTCAATTCATATCATGCGTTTTTCTTTGGTGAAAGACGCCAAAACACCTCTTTTCCTTGATGCATGCAAATCACCAACTACTCTATTCTACTGCACACGCAAACGACAAACTACGTCCAGATGTCTAATTCCACAACCTAAGCGTCCCATCCGCACCAGCACTCACGCACCACGGCTCCCTCGGATGCCACTCGACGTCCATGACACCCAGACGCTGCTTGACCTTGTGTCCCTTGAGGACCTTGAGCGGCACAATAGTCGCATTCTCCATGAGATCGCCGACGACTTTGCCGTGGAAAATCTGCAAGCTGCCGTCATCCGAGGCGTCGGCGAACAGCGGATACCCGCCCTGGTGGTACTTGACGGCGCGGATGGCGGCGCTGTGGAAACGGAGCGTTTTGTAGGGTTTGGTGGAGAGGTCGAGGTCGTGCCATAGGAGGCGCTTGTCGTAGGTGCCGACGAGGAGGTTGTCGCCGCCGGGGTGCACGTCGATGCTGGAGATCCATTTTGCACCGGGTTGGAGGATCTTGACAAGTTCTTGCTTGGCGAGGTCGTAGGAGCGGATTGTGTTGCGGGTTGCGACGAAGAAGATTGCTTTGGAGGGGTGGAATTGCGCCGTCTGGGCGATTCCTTTGAGGCGGCGGAAGGGGAGCTGGGTGAGGTGCTTGGAGATGGTGTGGATGGCGACTGAGGAGCTGGCGCCGCGGGGGGAGACGGTGCAGAAGTAGTCGCCGCGGCGGTGCCAGGAGAGGGTTTTGATGGCGCTGCGGACTTCGATTTGGATGAGGATGCCCTTGTTTTCGAGCTTCTTCTCGGGTCGCGACCAGACACCGGGGGGTGTCTTGGGGGCTTCGCCGGACGAGGTGGTCGAGGGTTTGGAGGCGGCGTAACCCCATCCTGCGTCGAGGAGGTCGCGGCTGTGTTGCTCGACATCGGGAGAGAGCAGCGGGAAGGGGATGATGAGGTAGACGTGTTCACCAGCTGCGGCAGCAAGGATGGAAGCTTCCTTGACGGGGCGCCAGGCGAGTGTGTCGACAGCTTCCTCCGAGGACAGGCGTGCGTTCCAGACTTGTCTTCCGGTAAGAATCTCCCAGATGCGGACATAGCCGTCGTCGCCGCCGCTTGCGACGAAGATGCCGAGAGGGTCGACGGAGACGCTGCGTACGCGGCCTTCTTGTCCGCGGAAAATGGCGGCGCAGGTTGTGGGGAAGGGCTTGAGGTCTTCTGGGTCGGGGAGCTTGGGCAGGAGTGATTCGGGGTCGATGTTGAGCCTGTTCCTCCTTATGCGGGGCGCAAGGTAGAGATCCAAACTGCGCTCGAAGCGCTCCTTGACAAACGTCTCGTAACCAGGGACCTTGCGCAGCGCCTCGTAGTTCTTGGGCAAGAACTCCCTCTCTCTGTCCTCCTCGTCGGCCTGCAGCCACGCATCCTCCTCGGCCTTGTCTGGGAGATACTCGGGCGGGGGGTGGTAGCTTGCTTCGTAGCCTGGCGGAGGCAGCTTGGGGGCGGCGATGTGCATGGAGTTGTCGGGTCGGGGCTTCTCGTCTGCCCACACGTCGAAGGAGAACTGGTCCTCCTCTTCCTCGTCTTCGGGCGCCTTGTAGGGGGCAATGCGGCCTTCCCGGATGGCCTTGACAATCTTCATGACGCGCTTGGCCTCGTGCTTGGAGGGAACGAAGCGGCGCTTTGGCTCGGGGGCAGCGCTCAGGGGCATAATCTCCTGGTTGACACCGGAGAAGTAGGCAATCATCTCGGGGTAGGGGTCGTAGCCCTCCTCGATGACTTCGTTCCGGGTGACCTTCTTCAGGACGCTCAGCTCCTCGTCGGTCAGGTTCAGCGGCTTTCCGGTGGTGGGGTCAGTCAGGCCGGTCCAGCCCTTGGGGATGTCGATGCTGTCGAGCAGAGCGTCCAGCGCCTCGCCCTTTGCGGGGCGCATGATGCGCTTGCCGTTGATGTCGTAGCCAATGTGGGGGTACTCGTCGTAGTAGGAGAGGTCGATGTTGCCGATGGTGTTGGTCTGCTCGGCGTCCGAGTCGTCCGACTCGTAGACGGGGTCAATCTCCCGGTAGATGTAGCGCGTGTTGCCGTTGGCGTCGGTCTGGACGGTGTAGTTGGGCTTCAGGTCCTCGTCGTCGGCGTCCAGCTCGCCGCCCGCCGCTGCGTCCAGGTCCATCTCGTGTGTCTGCTGCCCAGGCCTTCGCTTGAGCGGGCCGTCTGACGTCTTGAGGTTGCGCATTTGCTCGCGAATGCCCTCTTCGTCCTCTTCGTCCTCTTCGTCCTCGTCATCCTCGTCCGACAGCCCCTCGATTATGCTGCTGGCGTCTGTGTCGTCGCCGTCATCTTCGCTGGCGTCCGAGTCGTCCTCTGAATGCGACAGAATGCCCTCGAGAAGTCCGTCGCCCAGCTCGTTCTCGGACTCGCTCTCTGGCGGCGGCGCCTCCTTGGTCACGACCTTTCTCTTGCGCGGGTTGACAGACATTTGGGGCGATATTGGTGTCTGGGAGGTGTGCACTTGCCCGTCACTGCTGCTTCCCAGAAATTTTTGGAAGGCGCGCCAAAAGTTCTAGTGGGTCCGCGCTAGCAGGGGGGGAGGGGTGTTGCTGTTGGCGCTAGTTCCCCCGACTTGCAGCCATGCGAGCAAAACCTCGACCGGCTGCATCACCATCGCCAGCAACTGCCCGCAACGCCAGCCCACATCTCTCCCACCCGCACACTGGAACACGCATTGGGGCGCACACCAGACTGAAAGACTCGTATTGACAGTATTGTGCCTCGAGCCGCCATGGCGACGCGCCACGCTGATTCATCAAGGTACGACCGCGGTCGCTACTCTCCGCCCCGCCGCAACACGTCCAGATCGCCCCCGCGCCGCGATCGCTCTCGGGACCGCTATGGCGACCGCTACTCCGGCAGCAGCAGACGCGACGATCGTCCGCGCGAGAGAGAGCGAGACAGAGGAGGGCGCGACCGCCGCGATGACAGAAGGGACCGCCGCCGCACTCGCTCGCCAGTAGGCCGCCGGGACAGGTCACGAGACCGCCGCGACGACCGATATAGGCGCGACGACAGGAGCCGAGACCAGGACCGTGGCGATAGAGACCGCGAGCGCGAGCGCGAGCGTGACCGTGACCGTGACCGTGACCGTGACGACAGACGGCGACGCTCCCTATCACACCGACCGGGATCCTCGACGGCCACACCAGCACCCGACGGCAGGCGTGGTGACAGGCTGAGTTCTGTCTCGCGCGACGATCGCAAGGATCCCGAGAAACAGCAGGAAGACAAGCTGGCAGCACGTGCCGCCAAACTTGCCGAATGGAAGAAACGCAATGCCGAGCGTCTGGCAAAGGAAAAGGGCGGCGACACACCCAGCGCCGTCGCCTCACCAACCGCTACTGCGCCTTCGACGCCTACTGTTGCCACTACCCCACTACCCAGCGGGAGCACAGAAGAGCCTGCCAAGGCAAAAGTACCTGTGAAGAGCGCTACTGAGAAACTGAAGCAGAAGCAACCCGAAAAGTCCACCTTCAAGCTTGACGAGTCGGCCGCTGCACGTCCACTCGCAGCCAAGCCTGCCGGCAAGCCTGTCACAAGCAGTGAGTACCCCAGTTGTACATTGCATCGCAACACGACGCTAACGTTCGCAGAACCCGCCTCTGCACAGCCAGGCAAAGCAAACGGTAACATTGGCGCGTTCGGACTCAAGGCCAAGAATGCACTAGACGATACAGAGACGACCAAGAAGGCACTTCTTGACGACGACACCGACACCGGCAAGCGAAAGTTCCAAGCCCTGCCAGCATTTGCACCCATTGATGCTGCTGATGCGCTACCGGACGCCGAGGACGATGAGGCTGCCATGGACGACATGGGCAGCGACGACGAGGAGAACAACGCCCAGCTACAGGCTCAGTTGGAGAAGCGTCGCTTGGAGATTGCTGCGGCCGAAGACACCAACATGGAAGAAGCTCCACCTGCCGAAGAATCCGCCGAGAAGATGGAGGTTGACGAATCCGCAGGCGCAGAGGAAGACGAAGTCGATCCACTCGATGCCTTCATGGCCGATCTCACCGAGCCTGTGCCCAGCCGAGGAGCTTTCCAGGGCACCGCCATGTTCAACGATGACCACGAGCCCGAGCAGACTTCCGTCGAGGCCGAAGATCTCCTCGCTATGAGCGCGGCCAAGAAGAAGAAGAAAGAAGTGCCAGTCATTGACCACGACAAAGTTGAGTACGAGCCATTCCGTAAAGACTTCTACACTGAGCCTTCCGAAGTCACGGCTATGACGCCAGAAGAAGTCGCCGATCTCAGACACGAAATGGACGGCATCAAAGTGAAGCCTGACGATGTCCCTCGCCCCGTGACCAAGTGGGCCCAGATGGGTCTGCTCCAAGCCACCATGGACGTTTTCCAGAGAGTGCGCTACGACCGACCAACATCGATCCAAGCACAAGCCATTCCAATTGCTGAATCAGGCCGTGATCTCATCGGCGTCGCCAAGACAGGTTCTGGCAAGACGCTTGGTTTTGGTATCCCTATGATTCGACACATCTTAGATCAACGCCCTCTCAAGCCCTCTGATGGCCCTATTGGCTTGATTCTAGCTCCCACGCGAGAGCTGTCGCTGCAAATCGTCAATGAACTGAAGCCATTCCTCAATGCCTCTGGAATCACTATCAAGTGCGCGTATGGTGGACAGCCCATCTCCGACCAGATTGCTATGATCAAGCGAGGCGGCATCCACGTGCTCTGTGCTACCCCTGGACGCCTGATTGACCTGCTGCAGAGTAACTCAGGTCGAGTCCTCAGCTTTAGACGCATCACCTACGTTATTCTTGACGAAGCTGACCGTATGTTCGACATGGGCTTTGAGCCACAAGTTATGAAGATTCTTGCAAATGTTCGCCCTGATCGTCAGACCATTCTCTTCTCAGCTACATTCCCCAAGAACATGGCTGCCCTAGCTCGCAAGGCTCTGAACAAACCTGCCGAGGTAATCATTGGTGGTCGCAGTAAGGTCGCGCCTGAAATCACTCAGATTATATCGGTTGTGCCACCTTCGTATGAGAAGAAGATCTCAAAGCTGCTTCTACACCTTGGCCAGCTGTTTTCTGAAGATGAGAACGCTCAAGTACTAATCTTCACCGAGAAGCAAGAGACAGCAGAGGATCTTTTGTCCAAGCTCTTCAAAGCTAAATATTACTCTGTGAATACTATTCACGGTGCTAAGGATCAGACAGATCGTAACGAAGCCATCAATGATTTCAAGCAGGGTGTGCTTTCCGTCCTCATCGCCACGTCGGTCGCTGCTCGTGGTCTAGATGTGCCAGGTCTCGCCATGGTGTTCAACTTCGACTGTCCAACACATTTGGAAGACTACGTCCACCGTTGCGGTCGCACAGGTCGTGCAGGTAACAAGGGCACAGCAATCACTCTCCTGGAAAACCCCGGCCAAGAACGCTTTGCGGTTCACCTTGTCAAAGCTTTGAAAGAAAGCGAGACTGAAGTCCCCGAAGGTGTACAGAAAATGGCAGACACATTCCACGAAAAAGCCAAAGCCGGCACGGAGAAGTTCTACGGCGGTTTCGGCGGCAAAGGTCTCGATCGCCTCGACGCCGCGCGCGCTCTCGAGAAGAAACGAGAGAAGCGTGCCCACAAGGTTGAAGGCGAAGAAGATTCGGAAGAGGAAATTGAGCTCCCTGCGCTCAAGAAACCTGAAGTCGCAGGCCCCGGCATCGTCAAAGCCTCGGACGCTTCGGCCGCCAAAGCCGAAGAAGATCAGCCCGTCTGGATGAAGATCCTCAACAGCAAGGTCGTCGTCTCCAAGACGGAGCGCCCCACCGAAGGCACACCAGGCAAACCAATGTCAGCAAAGGAACGCGCCCTCGCCGCCGCCAACAAGGTCGACGGCCGTCTCTCAAAGAAGGGCATGATCCACGCCGGCCAACCAATCGACAACAAAGGCCCCGACGCCGGTCTCTACCACAGCACCATTGAAATCAACGACTTCCCCCAGAAAGCCCGCTGGGCCGTCACAAACCGCACAAACGTCGCCAAGATCCTCGAAAACACGGGCGTCAGCATCACCACCAAAGGTACTTTTTACGGCCCTGGCAAAGAGCCCGGCGAGCTGGACTTGCCTAAACTGTACATCCTTGTCGAGGGCGATACAGAGAACGTCGTTACCCAGGCTATGATGGAACTCACTAGGTTGCTGCGTGAGGGCACCATTGCAGCCGAGGATGCGAGTGCGGTTAGAGGTCCTACGGGCCGCTACAACGTCGTTTGAGGTACGTGTATGTGTGTATGAATTCTTTTGCGCCGCTTGTTGGGGAGGGGGGATTTGCATGTATGATGGGGGGTTGATTGCGTCTTGGAACTTGGGTCGAGTGAGTGAGTGGGTGGACTTGATCTGGCATGGCATGGCATGGCATGGCATGGCAGTGTACCCAGTACGACGACTGCGGATCAAGGCATTGTTTGCAATGGATTGCAACGAGCCACAAGACGTGAGTACTACTCTCCACCAATCCCACCATTGCGCAACCAGTCTCTCTGATTGCGACTGCCCCACCCCCCAGCCCTCTATCTGCCTCCCTATCTCCCTGCTTCCCTACCTCTCTACCCATCCCGTCGGAAACAAATTGTCGGCAGTCGGCGATGCGATGCGAGGCAACGCGGCTATTGTGACACGATCGAGTACTGCGATTAGGACGCTTTTTCTTTATGGGGAATCAGGCTAGGTACTCAGGTCCCAACACTGGCTATGTTGAAGGGCTATATACGTAGCACCTCTAGTTACAATGCGATATACCAGTCCATCTCACTCTTGCTTTTGACCCTTTTCTCTTTCCGTCATGTCGCGACTAAAAAAGTCCAGACATGTGTGATGTGCATGTAATCACCGGTTGCTCTAATATGGCAACTTGCACGACGCCATTTGTCTGGGTAAAGCCAAGCTGGTGCTTCACTTCGGTACGGGATGCGACCTATTACGGCCAAGTCCCGAGATCCCAGCGATCGGGCCGTGATAGCAGTCGGTTCGACGTGTGCCCTTGCTCTGCCCATGCCGCCAAAGTCTTCGAGTCCGAGCTCTGCTGTATGCACCCCTTTGGCTCCGGCCCTCGTCACAACACTGGGCAGTCAGTGAGTTGTACACCGATATATCGCCAATGGTCTGGTCTGAGCTCTTCTGCGGCAGAGTTGATCGGTTCCAGCGGTGGAGACTGTCCTCTATCCTGACTCTCGGGTCTCGCAGTCTATTCATACCTCTGAGTGAGGCGGAAACAGTACCTGCATTATATGTTCGTCACGTTTCTCGCGTTCTATAGCTGATGCGGCATGGCTGAAACGGAAGCATGCACTTAGCCTTCCCATGCTGTTGGCTATCCGGAAATGGGCATCCCTTGGTGTTGGTCCAGGGTTCCTGGGCGGTTCGAAAATTCTTCGAGAAGGATTCGTGGAGGTCCTCGTGGACGACCCGTTTAACCCAACCTTAGGTGTGCATCATATTGTGGTAATCGAAATAGTGCGTTGTGGGCTGAGTATGACGTAGATTGCTGTGTTTCGATGTGCAGCCATGCAGTAGTGATGGTCTTCGCTAAAGCAAGTACCGCTCTGCGGATGATTCAGCTAAGTCGTTGGAGATAGCCTTGCTGGATCAATCGTTCCACATCTCCATGACGGACATAAAATTGACTATTCTTGGACAAGGTAATGGATCTGCAAGGCGGTCAGCTCATCCAGCGCATATCCACAAGTAGACGCTAGAGGCGCGTTTAAGCTGATCGAATGGGGCATGACTCACCCGTACTCGGTCTGGATCTCGCCAGCATCCTTCAGTACTCGCACATCGATGAACAGATCCTTCGGCGGCTCCAGACTGCCTGTCAGGTCGACGTCTGTCCACTGACCCTTGTATGCAGCTAGAAGATCGCTATACTGTCTCACATATTCTTCCTCTTCCGGAGACAGACTGCTTTCTGCTCCACTGGCGCCCCCCTCTGCCACGCCGCTGCCGTTGGCCTTCTGGGCCTGTTGCTCCAGCACATCTACGCCGTTCCAACAGTACTCTTCCAACTTGTCACTACGTACCTTGTGGTACGCTAGTAAGCATCGTTTATTCCGTCGCATGCATAAGTGGTTGACGAGCAAGGCGCACGCTGTTTCTGGGGACGAGGCTGGGTTGAAGGAACCAGAATAAGGTGCGAGAAGCGAGGCTACGTCTTTATCCAAGTCTCGAACTTCTCGTACGACAGAACGAATCAGCTCTGATTGATACGGTGGCAGATGTGGGAGCGCGAGTGTGCGTTTGGCGTTTTGGACCTGTGTGATTGTTTAGTGAGTGATGCGAGAGCTCTGCCTCAAGACTGCCAGGCTATAGTCGCAAGGTACGAGGCTCGCGGGAGAACCCTGCTTGCGAGAAGGGTTGTACGTGTGCAAGTCCTCTGAGACGATACACCGCTCATGTTACGATAGATGCTTGCATTGAGGATGTGATGCAATGGAATGAAGGTTCGACGGAAGCACTTACCAGCTTGTTGGCTGTCTCGCCGTACATCGTGGATGAGAGTGAGCTACAATAGTCAAAGAAGATTTATGATGTGAGGTGTGAGCCTTCAGAAGTCAGAGCACTTGTTGTCGCGCGACCCCACCAAAATCTCCAGATGGCAGTCGCGTTCGCGTCGCGAAGATCTTGGTGGGGCAGGGTCCATGCGCTCGAATCTGGCAGTCGCGAAATGTCAATTGCCGCCAACGTCATGTCACTCTGTATGAACGCTTCGTCTCCTCATACCACGCAGCAAGAACTTTCTAAAAGCTATGCCCTCTATTCGACTATATAACTCCATACTGTCCTCCAAAATAGTCAATGACGCCTTCAATGCATGCAAGCCAGCTGGATTTTAGTCCACCAACGCCATGCTGAAACCAAGAACCTTCGTGGGTATCTCTCGTCATGCAGTTCAAAACCATGCGTATGCAGACGTATTTATCTAAGCAAATCATTCATCATCCTTCGTTTCTCATTCGATCCATCAATGCTCTCCAACCCACTTGTCGAACTCGGACTCTTGATCCAGCGAAGACATGGTTGGATCAGATTGCCACGAAGAGTGGTAGTTATCATGAGCGTGCTCAATCTCCAACAATCGCTCAATCTCCTGCTGGTCGTATTTGCTGTCGACCGCACTCGAGTAGCCATTGCGGTAGCTATGCTGGAGTGCGGCGGGATCGACTTCGGAACGGTGGCTGCCATCGTACGCCAACAACAAAGGATCCACTTGGCCATCATCAAAGGGTGTTCCAATTTGTGGCTGTAATTGGTTCATCAGATCGCTCGCATCACCTCCCGGAAGTCCCAGCAGTTGGTTGGAGGAGAACTGCAGAGCAGGAGCTGGGGCAGCAGCCGGAACGTCGATTCTTCGCATACGCAGATCTTCGCTGTAGTGTGGGGCGCCCATGTGCACATTCGGGTATACAGCAGTCTGGTAGTACTGGTTGTACATGTCCTGGTGCATTGGCATGGGCATTGGTCGTCCTTCGTTCGACATTTGCCAAGACGACCGCATCATGCCGTTTCCGTTAGGTCCGAAGGGCCGTTCGATGTACTCAGGCGGCCCAAGATTAGGCGGGTAACTGATCGATCGCTGGAATCTCTTCGCCTGTCTGGGTCGCCTGCCGTTTCCAGGACCCCACTCAGCATCCTCAAGGTCGCTTGGTTCTTCATCTGACCACTCGTCCTTACGCTTTCGGGGCGGTGCGACTGTCTTGCTAGGAGAAAACTTGTACGTTGGGTGGGCGTTCTGGTGGTTGATCCTTTCGATCTTCGCGTACTCGTTGTAACGATCACGAACTTCAGGAGGCTCCAATGGCCAACTCTCCCCTGCAACCGACGACACGACCTGGTGGTTATTCTGCAGACACCACGACTTAGCTCGCTCTGCATACGCTGATCGATACAACATGAAGGAGTTCATCGGCCGGGTGATGTATCCGTTCCTCTTCTCGGCCTCCTTGCGTCTGACTTCTGCTGGACGATTCACCCATGCCTCCATGTCCTTGACGGGGATGTGGTGTTGACTTTCTGTCAAGATGCTCAAAGGTGCAGTCAGCTTAGGCGTCTTTGGTTTCTCGCCTTTTGCAGCTTTGGGCTTCCTGGCTTTCGGTGTTGGCTTCGGCTGAGGACTGTCATGTCTTCGCGGAGGACTGGCAGTCGCTTTCGATCGTACACTGCGGGATGACCGTAGAGCATAGTCATCTTCTGTGGTCGATCTCGGCGTCGGTGGCGAGAAGACACTCTGACTGCTCTGTCAGATATTAGCTTGTGAGGTACGCACACGGCATGGATTGGACTTACCCGACGATCGCTGATGTGACTGTCGTGGTAGTACTCTTGAGCACCATAACCATCCTTAGATCGTGTCAGCATTGTTGTTTGCACAAAGGTACGGGCGTACCTACATATTGAATTCCCAGGCCGACTCCTTCTCTGCTGTGGCTGCCAACATGTGACGTACGCGAAGGGATCCCTTCGTGAGCGACGACCCCAGGAACGCCATAGCTCACCTCATCGTAAGGGTACCCGCGATCTGCGTTGTACTGAGCAACCCGATGAAGGCCCGACTGGAAGTCGCCTACAAGTGTTGGTGGAGTAGGAGGATGTCGTTGGATCATTGTATCTGCTCGCATGGCTACCTGAAGTCTCAGTGCACGACTGAGCCAAGGCTGCGCGAAATGCCGGAAATTGCGAGTTATCCAAGATGAAAGAGATGCAAGATCCGGACTCAGCACGGAACTGATGTCAATGGCAAAGGTATGCGCAAGAAGAAGCAAGCCTGTAATGGCAGATACAACTTCGACGGTGGCAAGGTCTATTCGAAAACAAGTGCTGGCTGAGACAATGCAGAAGAGAAGCCAATATGTGTTGATCCAGAAAGTTTCTCAGTTCGGCTGAATGTGTGTCAGACAGATATGGATCTGGGAGCGTGTTAGTCTTAGCACACACTGTGTTGATATGTCCGGTTTGCTCTCGCAACCGTGCATCAGACATGTCAGGAGAAGCACCTCCAACGGGTACGTGCTTCTCACCGATCCGAACCTCTGAGCACATGCGCGCGCACCCATACACACACACACCTTTCGTTTGGTTGGTTTTGCAATGTTGAACTGCACATAGACAAGTGGATTGTCTAGTGTTTGGTGTTTTGGTTCGGTTCTTTGTCGGTGAAGGGTAACTTTCGGACGCGTGAAGGCAAGTCGACTATGAGCAATTCTTTGTCCAGTGTTCAGGTACCAGAAGGTATTTGTAGCGGCTACTAAGCTTCCAAGTCAACTGCTCACGCGTGGAGTAGTTTACCCAGTCGTCTGAGAACGGACAAAGGACTGCCGGATTGGTGTTGGCTTCTCGAGCTTGCCACGTTTGGAACCTTACGTTGTTTTGGGGGTGGGAACATCCACTGGCGATCGCTTGTTCATAAGGAACTGATACATGGACCGAAGGCCCACTCGTTTCGAAGTCGAAAATACCTGTTGCCCATGGCTTGCGATTGAAAACGGCCGCCAGCCCTTGGACATCAGAAGCCATGGCTTGCAACTAAACCCCACTTTGACCGCCCTTATTCACTGGCCGTCTGTCTACTAGTCTGCACAGAATTGTTAAGCAGTGGCTTGCATGAGCTATGCCCATCTACTGCCCACATCGTAAGCCACATGTCCTTCGGTAGGCTCAGCCGTTTCTGCGACATCTTGGGGTAGGGATGTGCAGCGCCAGATCGAGAACCACATTCCTCGCCAATGGGCTTGCCCTATACCCTTGCACAGCATCACCAATAGCAGATCCGCGCCGCGGCCATTTGTCGATTAGAGGTGGATTCGGTTACTACTTATTCGCAATGGCACAGTCGATCTAACCAAGAACGGCTGGCTGCAGCTCTGTATGTTGGTCCCCACACACCTGCACGTACTTGGCAAGGCTGAATAAAACAACCCTACAACACATCACTATGCAGCAGGTACCAGCGAGCATTCTAAATTAAAACCCCTGGTCATCCATGGCACGATCATTCCGGTGCTGGGAAGCGTTTGCGCCTCGCGACATCGCTTCTATCAACACACCGCATCCCGGGTCAAAAAGCTTCGCAGCATAACCGGAACATTGGATACGCTACAGCTTGGTAGCGACGCTTGAATCAGTTTGATTTGAGGGAAATATTTTTGAGAACCCCCGTTCACAGCTCTGGATCTGGTCTCTGTTCTGTGGTCGGGATCGTCAGGCCGTCGGCAAGCCCGTCGCGGTAGCCTAGAGACTGGTGGAGTCTTGCTACAGGTCCGTGGGGCCTGCGCACGTCAGAGCAGGTGTCTTGCACGTCGCATGCAGCGAAATTCGGTTGCTGCCGGTCGATCCCTCCGGTTTACGTGCTGGTGTCTGCTCTCACTGTGGAATGCAGCTATGACCCTTAAGGATGACAACCAAACGCACACGCATCCCTGTGTAACCAAGCTCAACCCTACCAACCTTCCAAGGCGACGAGTGGTTGACATGAGCAAGCTGACATCTTGCGAGCATGCTTCCCCTGCGTTGCTTATTTCTGGTCTTTCAGTCAGGGGGTTTGCGAGGTTTGGTGTTGAGGCACGGTGACCGGACGCCGCGCCCTGAAGACAAACGCCTTAGGTGCGTGCGGCTCTGACTGGCTAATAACGATCTCTCTTTCGGCAGAAGAAAGCTTAAGTCGAAAGCAGCTTCCGTCCACAAGGGTGCAAAACCTCCAGAGAGATGGTCCTTCAAGCGCCAAGCTGTTCGAAGGCGACCAAGCAACTATTCTGCAAACTTGACGACCCTGTACTGCGCCCCTCTGTGCCGATACGGCCTGTGTCCATACGAATTCACCCAGGTGGACCTTCCCCTGTGGACTAACAAAACATAGATGTACCAATATCCCAGTACCATACTACCGTCCACAAGCTAAATCGTCAGTCCTCGAAGCGAGTTCTCTATCTTCATCTTTGCATCATCGGTAGCAGATCTCTCCGTGCCTTTCCAATGTGCTTATCGGTGACCGCGGCCCACAGCATAAGCGACTCGGATGTTTACAGCCATTTGCCTGTCCCGCAACACGCGCATTACGCGCATAAGACTGGATTTTAGCGCTTAAATTCGCGGGGGGAGATGGGAAGGGTTTGACGAAGAGCCCCACATCGGCGACTCTCTGGACCACGGGACGGCGACTTGAGTCGGGAATGCCGTGTGAAGATGTCACAGGGTCAACATCACCATTGCCGTCGTCATAGACACGAGCTATCTTCAACACCATGAATTGGAACATGCAGGTTGTCACAGTTGATCGTGCCAACTCACTATTGAAGTCTCGACAGCTTCAGCTGCGATGCCTGAACATCCCCCATTGCCACAAGACGGGACGCTACTCGGTGGGCGCACAGTAGTATAACGGTTCAGTTCGGACCGTGCGACACTCCCGCCGGTATGAAGTAAACTTTTTAATCGGCTGTGGGGACACGAAGCTCGATAGCTCATGCACGCATGGTCTGATATTCAGGACTTGGCCTTGGTAACTGCGGATCGGTTGACACGGCCAAGCTCGAGAATAGCGCCGTCATGAACGTCCAAGGGTATCGATTTCCAGTTCTGACCTTAGGCACGTTACGCGGAAGCGCGTTTGAACTCATAGCTGCTAGAGTCTGGTATTTGGAAGGCACTGACGGTGCCGCAATTGGTTCTTTTTCGCAATGCCTGACTAACTCGGCAAAGCGCACCTACACTACCGATCGGCGGTTACGTGCTTCCAATATGATGTACATGATGAGGCAGCAGACGGGAGGACGATTACTCGCTGGTAGAGCGTGTTCGCAACGATCTGAACCCTAGGACCCAGTCAAGTCCGTAGAGTACAGCGGCTTGATAACATGACAATTGCTCAGTGCTCAGTGCCGCCTTGTCGATTAGAGATGCATTATGCTGGTTCGAGAATATTTTCTCCTTTACATCCCGAATAACCCAAATCCAATCGTCAATGGTTTCACAGCATCTCGACGTCCCCGTGGAGAGCAACATGTGTTCATGCGAGTCATCTCATCACACATGCTACTAACCGCCTTCGGCATCGTTTCAAGCCCTCTACCAGAGCCTCACCTTCACCCTGTTTGGAACATTGAAGGTGTGTGCAACTTGCCATCAAAGCTCCTACCAATCCAACGCTGTTCCCTCCCTAGCGATCCATGTTCTTCTCAAAAGTAGCACGAGGTCAGCCTCGCGTAGAGAAGTACCCACTTCGTGACAAGCCAGCTCTGTAGCACAGCATCATGCATCACTGTTTCACCTGACACTCGACTACATGGCCGCAAACGTCTCAATCACTTCAGTTCCTTTGCTGTAAATCGTATCCATGGCTTGCGGGGCACGTACACAGCCATTCGTCCTTCAACTGACTTAGAGAATCTTGAAACACTTATTTTGAGCGCAAACAGCTGTGTCTTTGGATGCTTGAAAGGGATCACAGCCATGGACTTGCGAAAGTGAGGGGATTCTTAAGCGAACCTATGATTAGCAATGAGGCTGCGTAGGCAAGGGAAGACAATGGATGGTCTGAGCGTAATGGAGGGGCTTTGTCCTGCTGTGAAATAGGCTCCGAGGAGGAAGGGTCTTTGTATGCTGCGGGAGAGGCGTTGATCGCGTCTGAGCTGGAGATGGTGCGACATACGGACAATGAATTTGAACTGCGGCAGCTAGTGAGAACGGTAAGCAGCACAGCCTTGCTCGAGTGTGAGGTTCCGAACCACAAGGTTCAAACAGCGCCCTGGAGGCTCTCAGACGAATTCAAGGCAAGCTTCACTACCATGGACGAAGGTATAGTGCGTACAGAGCAAGTCGACCAATCGCCAGTCAGAACCTCGAGCGATCACAACGTTGCAAATCAACAGACCAACCTCATCGACCAAGTTCAAATTACACTTGACGGTGACACGAATGCACGATTATCACAAGAATCGTATGCTTCAATACGGGACAAAGAAGGAAAGACGAACGTTGCAATCGCGAGTACGCGTACTGTTCCTCTGGAGTATCATTGTCAAGATCGAGCTACGGCGTTGACAGAAGAAACCTTGACTCGATCTCAGAAGAAGAGAAAGAAGACAGCGGAGAAGGAGAGAAATAGCAAACACACAGATTGTGGGGAAGTTGATAGTCGGCATGTCTACGACAGTACGGAAGAGGTAATTCTACCTCCACGCCTGACTTCAGAGAGTCGATCGCCCGATCCTCTACGCCTAAGTCATGAAGACCCAACAGTAGACTCACAACGATGGCAGCTTGAAGACATTCAACATCCGAATGCTCCAGATCCAACAGAAATTTTTGCTGTTACCCGGCTCCTCTCAAAAGCAGGCAGCAAGTGTCCTAGCCCCATCAGCCATCTCGATACCCTAGATACCAATGGGCTGATACGAAGTGACCGCTTAGTTGATACTGGCTTTGAGACGGAAACGAATGTCTCGCAGCCTCAGTTGTATCAATACGGGGCATCTTCTGAGACTAATGAGCGGAGATCTCATCAGGTCGTTGCGAGTGACCCTGACAGGAGTGATCTTCAGTTGCATGTCCAACAGTCAAGCAGTAGCGAAGAGGCTCAGTGGTTGTTCGTAGATGCAGCAGGCGAGCCTGAGATTACCCTGAGATCTGAGCACAGCGACCTAAGTGGCGACGACTGGAATTTGCAAAACCAACTCGACACAGAGGTTGGGGACTGTGAGGATACGACTGTGAAGACTAACGAAGAACCTCATCATCCCAATCAAGAGTTGATAGAACTACGTGAAGACGTGAACTGCCTCTGCGAAGCTTGGCTGAGAGTATGCGACGTTGCGTCTGTAGGCTCGAAGGCTGTGGCGCATTTCCAGTTCCTCGTTACCGACTCGGTTATTGACGATGATAGTAGAGCCAGGGCACATCAAGAACTTACAAGTGATGTGCTATATCGCTGTATCTTGGAAATGCGCAAAACTTTCTCAGTTTTCCAGCAAGAGCCGAACTTCAGAAATGAGGTTGTTGATTTTCGCGGGTCGGATTCAACAGTAGACAACAGGCTTTCGGTACTTGACTGTACCTCACAGAGTGATGAGCCAGACTGGCGAAGTATGTATGAGCGAGAGTGCCAGCGTTCGGCAGCGTTCAAGATGCAGAGTAGAGCTCTGAAAGTCGAGGCTGAACGCATGTACCAGCCAGAGTTGGAACAAAAGTACAAAGATTTGCAGTCTGAGCTTCTGGAAGCTCGCAACCTCAACAGGATGGCTCAGACAGAGAATATCTTGTGGCGGGATGAAATCGAGCAACTCGAAAACATGCCCGATCGTTGCGCAGAACCGCTTGAACAAGCTGATTTGCGAAGAGAAGAGATGCAAAACATCATAAATGCTTACCGCAGCAAAGTCGACGACAGCAGACATTGGGATAAAGACGGCTTACTCGCGAAGAACGAGCAACTGGAACGTGAACAAGCAGCATTGAACGACGAGCTGGAGCGCCTCAAAACAAACAATATTAGGAAGGATGACAACATCGAGGATCTTATCAAAACACAATATCGAAACCAGCAAGAAATAGAAAAATTACGTAGAGCCTGGTATGTCGATAAGCCTACAGCGCTGCTGTCACTGGCCGACCAAGACATGCTCACACGAGAAGAAAAGCTCAACGAACTGCGAGAGAGGCAGAGGGAGCAGAGGGAGCAGGAAGATACTGAAGAAGCGTTGAAGGAGAAGGTGCGTCGATTGAGGATGGGTAATCAATACCCTCCACTCAAGCATGGGTACCACGATCTGGTGCAAGAGAAGTGGTGGAAGAGGTGGAGGGGAGATGAATGTTTGAGTGAATTGACGGATGAAGAAGTGGCATTTTTGAAAAAGATACGAAGGTGATTGTGTACGTGATGGAAGGGTTCAGATGTGTAAACGCGAACCAATGGAAATGTATGAAGGAGGACGTCAGACATACCCAAGCAGATGGAGTGTGGAATTCAAAGACTTGACTTTCGGGCAATGAAGTGTATGCCATGTAACTAAATCGATATGTGAATATTGTTGTTTTTCTTCCGCTCAAGTGCTCTCACAATAGTCTGGTCGAGGAAGTGTGTCAGCGGTACAAGAATGCAGATACTTGGGACAAATTTTCAAGGTCACTGCTGCCATCTATATTCATAAAATTAATTCTTGATTTCCTACACATAGACTTGATAGAGGTGGGTGCCTTCAAGATCCCAGGTATCGACCGTCCAAACCCCTGAACGCCAAGAGATGCAACTGTTCCATGTGATATCTTCCATAAGCGCCATGAATGCAATGTTTACGCTATTATCTCGTAACAGACCAATGCTTATTCCGTCCTAGGTTTCTTCATCGGCAGCGCGGGCACCTTGAAACCGCCTGCGTCTGTCTTCCCACCAAGCTGCGTAAAGCTTCCACCTTTGAACCAGCGGTCTTCGTCGGCCTTCCGCTTCCGGTTGGCTTCTTCTCTCGCTTTCGGGTCCACAAGCTCTAGTCCTTGGACGGGAGTGAACGCGACAGAGCTCATGCCTGAGCCTTGAAGACCAACGCCACCGGTCCTGAGACCCTGCGCGCGCAGACTTGTAGCTGTACCGCCAGCACCGAAACCCTTGAGCGATGATGCAGCGCCAAGTGTAGTGTCGCCGCCCCAACCAGGGTTCTTTTTCGAGAGCTTCGCTCTTGTCTTGGGATCGATTTGTTGTGCGCGAAGACGGCCGGTGTCGGTGGCGCCTATCATACCCATGCCCTTGGTTGAGTCACCGTAACCTACTTCCTTCTCTTCTTTACCGAAAGCCATCCTGTTCTGTGCCTTGCGAATCTCGGTCATTGCGGTTGCTTCCTTAGCCTTGCGAGCACGTCGACCACCACGTTTTCGAGCAGGCTTGTCATCGGGTGCAGGTAGGGCACGGACACCTTTGTTTGCTGGGATTTCAGTGAGCTTGTCGAGGCGTCGCTCGCACTCGTCCTTCAATTGCTGGCCCATGGAGCCGTCAGGAGATTGATGAACCATGTCGACACGTGCAGCAAGGATGACCTTGGCGGAGACGATGCGCAAGGCTTGTTTTTTCAGATCTTGACGTATGGTCTGAAGAATAGGGCTATGGTATAGGAAACCTTGGTGCCGGATGCCAATGTTCGTTGCTAAACCCAGACCACTTGCTTTGTTTGAGCCCAAAGGTGCAATGTTACAAGCGGGTGTTTTCGCAAGACCAGCGAGACCTCCAGCGTAGTTGATGAACTGGGCGGCGGTAAGAGAACCGACCAAGACCGTAAGGTTCGGTGCAAAAACACTCATGCGAGACTGGACGTATTCTGTAAGAATGTGCTTTGAGTTATCAAGGTTGAGCAGTAGCTTGCAGGCCGTCATGATAGCTGCAAGCTCAACATCTTGCAATTCTCGGCCGGTAGCTCGGGTGGCTTCAACCGTCACGACCATAAGTGACGGCGCATCCAGAATGCTTTTGAGTGGTACCCCTACGACATTGTCTGCGTCTTGTGCGATGGTCTTTATGTCATCGAGTGGCCGATTGCCGAGAATAGCAACTGTTTTTGCGTAGTCGACCGGGTTCTTGATGAGCTCTTCGAGATAAGGAAAGCGCAGTGAGTAGTTGTCGCGTATGAACTTGTGTACTGCCTGGATTTCGCCGTCGATCTGCGTCGAAAACTCGTTCGCTTCCTTCAACAGTTGATATTCGGGGTTGTCCTCGATCGATTCGCCGTCCATGACCTCCTCCATCTTGTCTTTCACCTCATCGATCTGCTGAAGCACAGGCTGAAGGTTCGCCATAAGGTTCTGCGCATTTCTTATATCCGCCGGTCCTTTTTCTTTCTGCTTCTTTTCCTGCTCTGCTGCGTATTCTGCCTCCTCATCTACCATCTCATCGTCTTCGCCATTCTCGGCGGCAGGAGAGCCAAAGTCTCCACTAGCGAAATCATTCTCAAGATCGGCGACATCTTCGTCGCCGGAGTCGGCGAAGTCAGCAAGTAGCTCCTGTTCCAGTGTTGCCATGGCCGTTGCTGTGATTCGACAAACTTGGTGGTTGGCAGGAGAGAGAAGGCGCGTATGTCATAGCAAAGAATATCACCGCGGGAGAGCTGCTAGCGTGGGCACGTGCGCAGGTGACTGCGAATTTCCATGCATCTTTACGATACCCAAGCTTTAACACCAACTCTACTCGACATTCGCTTTTAGCGCAATTAGCTCCCACCAGCTGGGCAGCGTGCACGGCGTACACTTATCCATCTCGACGTACACGTGACCGACCGCAATCATGGAGGCGCGAGGACCTCCACGCGTCAAGAACAAGGCGGCCGCGCCTATTCAGATCAGCGCCGAGCAGCTGCTCCGTGAAGCAGTCGACCGTCAGGATGAGAAACTCAAGGCGCCAACGCAGCGCTTTGCGGACATCGAAGAGCTGCACGAACACCAAGGCCGCAAGAGGAAGGAGTTTGAGGATTATGTGCGCCGCAACAGGATTAACATGAATAATTGGATGCGCTATGCCGCCTGGGAACTCGAACAGAAAGAGTTCAGACGTGCGCGATCCATCTTCGAGCGTGCGCTGGATGTTGACAGCACCTCGGTCGCATTATGGCTGAGGTACATTGAGGCGGAAATGAAGCACCGCAACATCAACCATGCTCGAAACCTCCTCGATCGCGCCGTTACCATCCTTCCACGCGTTGATAAACTATGGTACAAGTACGTTTATATGGAGGAGACCCTTGGCAACATCGATGGTGCTCGATCGGTATTCGAGCGCTGGGTGCAGTGGGAGCCTGAGGAGTCTGCATGGTCCTCATACATTAAATTGGAAAAAAGACATGGGGAATTTGAAAGAGCGAGAGCCATCTTTGAGCGCTTTACCGTCGTGCACCCCGAGCCGAAGAACTGGATCAAATGGGCCAAGTTCGAAGAGGAGAACGGCACGAGCGACCTTGTGCGCGACGTGTATGGCACCGCTGTCGAAACTCTTGGAGACGAATTCATGGATGAGAAGCTCTTCATGGCCTATGCGAAATTTGAAGCAAGACTCAAGGAGACAGAACGAGCAAGAGCTATCTACAAGTTTGCGCTGGACCGCATGCCACGTTCGAAGTCCGTCAACCTTCACAAAGCCTTCACAACATTCGAGAAGCAGTATGGCGACCGGGATGGTATTGAGGATGTCATCCTATCGAAACGCAGAGTACACTATGAGGAGCAGATCAAGGAGAATCCCAAAAACTACGACGCTTGGATTGACTTCGCACGACTTGAAGAGACGTCAGGAAACACGGACCGTGTACGCGATGTCTACGAAAGAGCAATTGCACAGATCCCACCAACACAAGAGAAGCGCCACTGGCGGCGATACATCTACCTTTGGTTGTTTGTGAGTGTCCCCTCGAAATGCTTATTGACGAGTAATTAATAAATCCCTAGTACGCTGTATACGAGGAATCTGTCACAAGAGATATTACCCGCACACGGCAAATCTACCAAGAATGCATACGATTAATCCCTCACAAACGCTTCACCTTCGCTAAGCTGTGGCTGATGTTTGCACATGTAAGCATGATAGAATCAAGACAAGATGATGAGACCTATGCTAATCTGTACATGCAGTTTGAAATCCGCCAATCTCAACTCACCGCCGCGCGCAAACTTCTTGGTCAAGCAATTGGCATGTGTCCGAAAGACAAGCTCTTCAAAGGGTACATTGAGCTCGAGATGAAGCTTTTTGAATTCACCCGCTGCAGGCAGCTGTACACAAAGTACATTGAGTTCAATGGTTCCAACACACAGACCTGGATCAAGTTCGCCGAACTGGAGCGCGGACTCGACGACCTTGAGCGTGCACGCGCAATCTTCGAACTAGCAGCCGATGAACCCCAACTTGACATGCCAGAGTTGCTATGGAAAGCTTATATCGATTTCGAGGAGGGTGAGGGCGAGTACGAGCGCACTAGAGCTCTGTACGAGCGTCTACTTGAAAAGACCGACCACGTCAAGGTCTGGACATCTTGGGCACAACTAGAAATTGGCATCCCCGACTCCGAAGCCGAAGAGAACGATGATGAAGATCGACCTGTCAGTGAAGCAGCCAAGGCTCGTGCCCGCGCTGTATTCGAGCGCGCACATAAGCGCATGAAGGACAAAGATCTTAAGGAAGATCGTGTCGCGCTTCTCAACGCCTGGAAGAGCTTCGAAACAATCCATGGCAGTCCCGAAGACCAGGAGAAAATCAACAAACAAATGCCAAGGAAGGTCAAGAAGAGAAGAAAGCTCGACGATGACAGTTTCGAGGAATACGTCGACTACATTTTCCCTGCCGACGACGAGAGCGCAGCCAAACTTGCTCAGTTCATGGCGAACGCGCAGAAATGGAAGGCTGCGAAGGCCGCGAAGGAAGCAGAGGATGGCGCATAGGATGGGTGTATGTAGTGCAATATACACCCAGATTCTCACGATTGACATGCACATCAGTCATCGAGCGCTACCCATATGCCGATCGCTAAAGTCAAGTTGGTTGGCAGGTGTTAGTACAAAGCGTGCAGGGCTCTGGCCTGTCGAACATGTACAGGGGTGACACCCATGGTGACGATCATCGTTGGTTTGTCACAGAATAAAACCTAATCATGACATCGCATCTTTCACTTCCAGAGATTGAATGGCGCGCTCGAGAAATAGCATGCGATCTCGTTCTGGAGATCTCACGAAGTTCTGAGCGGCTCGAATATGCTCCTTATTATAGGACGTACGTGAGAAGGGATGATAGATAGACCGGGCAATCTCAAAAGCATGGCTGTCAATTCCTATAGTCACAACCCAAGCAGAAAGAATTCTTAACAGTACCACATAGTATTGATACTAAGCTCTACAGAGAAACAAGACAATCAAGGAATTACATAAAGGAGTGTGATTAATTCAGAACAAACAGAAAAACATGAACCCACCTTGCACACCGGAACTGTGCACCTATTGTCAAACCATCGCAGCACGTTCAAGCAGTGAGTACACCGCCCCAGCTTGCGATTCGTACGAAACCATCTCGTGATACGGTTCACCAAGAAGCTCTGGGAGAAGAGTACTTAGATCTAGCAGCCAACATCGTAAGCCTTGAGGGCATCCTTTTGGGCAGCGTTGGTGGGAGCCGGGACCTGAGCAGCCTGGACAGCGAAGAGCTTGCAGACGAAAGCGTTGTTGACCTTGCCGCAGGTGAAGGACTTGCAGCTGGAGTCTGCCTTGCACTCGGCCTTGCAAGCATCCTCAGACTGGACAGTAGGGGCAGAGATGGGCTGGTTGTTGGTGCTGGCGGCGGGCTTGGTGCCGCAGGTTTTGGCGGTTGAGGTCTGCTTCTTGGAGCTGCTGTAGCTGTTGGCGTTGCTGGCCTGAGCGGCCTTGGACTCAACAGCCTGAGCTGGCTTAGACTCAGCAGCCTTCTGGCCGGAAGTCTTGGAGCTGTCAGTGGCCTTTGTCTCAGTGGCCTGCTTAGGAGCGGCGACCTTGGACTCGGTCGCTTTCTTGGGCGCGGTCTTCGAGCTGTCGGCAGCCTTGGTCTCGGCAGCCTGCTTGGGGGCAGTCTTAGACTCAGTAACTTTCTTAGGGGAGGCAGCTTTAGACTCGGTGGCTTTCTTGGGCGTAGTGTTGGAGTCGTCGACCTGCTTAGCCTGACCGTAGGTCTCAGCAGTGGTGGCCTTCTGGGACTTCTGAGCTGCTTGCTCGTTGGTCTTGGAACCCGACTGGGAGTTGGTCTTTGAGTCAGATTGAGAATCAGTCTTGGAGCTAGACTCAGTGCCAGTCTTGGTCTGCTTGCTGCTTTCGTTGCTGTTGTCGACCTTCTTGCCAGTGGGGTTGCTCGAAGTGGGAACAACGCTGGGGACAGCGGAGCAAGCCTTGTCGTAGACTACAAGGTTGGTGCTGGACTGAGTAGGAACAGCAGAAGCAGCGCAGGAGTAGAGCTTGCACTGGACAGCGTTGTCAACCAGGCCAAAGCAGAAGGACTTGCAAGAGCTGTCAGCCGCGCACTTGGCCTGACAAGAAGCCGAAGTCTGGATGCCAGAAGGCTGGGAGATTGGCTCAGTGTTGCTGTTGCTGCCAGCAGGGACAGAACCGCAAGTGTTGCCACGAGCAATGATGGGCGAGGCAGAGACGTAGGTGGCAGCAAAGGCTGCAATGACGGCGGTAGAGAAGTGCATGTTTGTGGTTGTTTGAAATGATTGAACGAATGTCGATTCGGAAGTGAGTGTAGAGAAAGAGTTAATGAAGAAGAGAGAACTATTGATGCTGGATGATGAGATACTGCTTGAGATCATGCTCAACTTATACCTGCGCTCACTGTCACCCGCTCACCCCTCGATACCTGACGAAGTGTTGACAACTCTACTGCACCAATCCGTGGCATCTCGAGGAAGTGCTTACGACGATTCTGGCATCTACGCAACCGTTGACGACGTATAGCATCTCGGCCATTCCGTGGTGGAGTGAACGGACTGTGTGGCTTGCGCCGGTGCATCTGCGGCCATTGCACGTACCTATTTTTGTGGTGCACTTGGGCGTCGAAGTAGACAGTCTTGCGTTCTTACCTATTTCAGGTGCTTCAAAATAGCGCTTTCTGGCGTGAAACGCTTCTGTGTGTGTCCACGTACGCGTCACGTGGCGTCCCTATCCCCACAACTGACGAACATCGCAGTCTTTGGAAACCTCAACTTTAGCCGCGAAAACGGCTCCACATATGATCTAGACTTTGCTACCTACAGCTGTCAGTCAAGTGCAACCGAGAACGACAGTCGAATCAAGCTGGTCCTGCCTCAAAAGGTGGCAACTGCCGAAATCGACTCACTATAGCGGAATTCATACGTACGCACTGCCACTCTAGACCTTGTTATAGGTAAGCTCGGTCAATAGATACGGTTGTTTCCACTCGATCTGCTGCAGGGTCGAGGACGATCGCGTGTACCATGATTCACCGATTCAAACTGGAAGAAAGCAGCGAGCTGCTCAGTGAACTTAGTGTCTGCAACGATCTAGTAACATAACCAGCGGAGAAGCTGAACAGAACCATATGGTTACCTCAATTGATATGAGCAGGCAGTTATATCCACTGTCTTCTTGTGTTGTAGACAGCAAATTGGGAAGTCACCACTGTTAGCTCGCAGCACAGACGTCCAACCGCGAGACTTGACTTCTCCCTAAGGAGTCTCAACTGAGATCGAATTGTCACTCCAGCCAAAGTTTCATAAGAACATAGAGTAAACAATGCATTCAAACGGTCGCGTTCGTGTTCGACCCTAGCACAAGTGGAGTCGGCATGCAGGGGGAAATAGAACATGGTGGAACTAGTATGTAGAAACGAAGGGAAAGAACGATGGCTTACAGTCAGAGAAATCATTGGCACAGGGAAGAGTCGTGATGCCTACGTCGCAAATCGGACCTACTCGTCCATTCCGTCTGTGGGGACATGCGATCTCGTTCAAGCAGCGAAACCCGACCCTTCTCCTCAACACCGGGACAGGTACGCGTAAGGCACTCCAGCTCAGCCACAACGCTAATAACGTCAATTCTGCTGCGGAAATAGGCTCGACAGCAAAAATACCTCCATGCATAGCTCACTGCTCCAGAACGCTACATCGAAACGCCCGTGGCGCTAAAGGATGGTGATTGAAAGGTCTAAGCAACTGTCTTGGTGCGAGTCCACCTATCAACTGAGATGTAAAGCAGGTCTTATATTAGATCTGTACTGTTGCAGTCGAAGTAGATTGTGAAAAAGTTGTAGAAAGGCTCATTGTATCACGAGAGTAAGAACGAGTGAAGGGACGGCGCAGTAACATGTGTGTATTATCTCTCCCTTAACGTAAAATGGGTATAGTCACGGCATTACAGACAAACCAAGGCTTTCTGAGCCGTAAGCAAAAATGACACTAACGAAGTGCCCAAACTCCCCTACCGAGGATGATGCGTTGAGCCTGGCCGAACTAGGGTCTACTTTCCGTGAAAGTCGCTGCTTATAGCCCAATACAATTATGCTTACGCTGACAGGGAGCAAGCCGGTAACTTCCCCTGATCTGTGCACATGGTGACTTTACTGATGAGGTTCAGGTTAGCATCTAGAGCAGTTCCGTTTTTTGTGACTCGAGACCGCGTTTGACTGACGTGGCAGTCCACGAGATGCTGCGTACGATGCTGTCCCGATTCTTGTGAGGTGTTTAGTGACGCAGTCTTTGATGCAAGGTATAGGGGTGGAGGGGCTAGAAGTTGCAGCCGTAAGTCATGTGCAATTAAACAGCAAGCAGATTTGGCAAGTGAGTATTGACGACAATTTGAAGTTCAATCATGGTGACCCGATCGACTGTACATTCACAGCAAGGCTCTGACCTCAGTGGATTGCCAATGTTGGGTGTGTAGATTCCTAACATGTGTAGCAGGTGTTTTACTATTACCTGCTTATATCACGTCCATATGCAACTCATCAGGTTTGCCCTGGAGGTTGTCTTTCCTCACTCCGAACGCGTTCCACAAGTTGACACCAACAACATGAGCAGGCCATTCTATCAGATGCCAGTTCTCAATGCCAATGGCCATCGCTATAGCAGTAACAAAATCTGCCCCCAGCCCCTCGAGCCACCAGACATTCCGCACCCGACCAGGTAGCACAGCATAATGTGCAAGGATGACTAGGGCATTGCGGTCTTTGCTCTCAAGGAGCTGGATGAATTCGCGAGAGATACGTGTCGACCACACGAAGATCGCGCCTCTGTCGGTGAGCACACCAGTAGTGGTATCTTCGACTGCATAGGGAACTGCTGTCATAGGAGGAAACATTCCAGGTAGTGTAAGCTGGGATACCAGAGCGTAAGACTCTCGCAACAAGGCGAGTGCCTCACTCAAATGTTGAGATTGCGGTTCCCAAGCCTTGTCTGTATCCATCCAGAGTCCGTCAATCATGTGCAACCGCTCGTCCTCCTCCACTGCACGAGGCGTAGCTGGAACGCTTCTTCGTGGCCACCACTTACGTGCCGCAACGGGATGCATTGCACCGTTGACAACGTGATTCCAGCCGTTCATCAGCACTGTAAGCGGCCCGCGGAGACCCCAGACTGTCCGTAAGACACAAGACATCATCTTGTCGACAACGCCAGGAGGCGGTATGACAGTACCGTATGGAATAGTCTCGCGCAGGGCCTCGATGTCAATCGCCGACGTGCGAAACAAATAGACAGCAGTGAGAGTCGAGCTAGCAAATAGTGCTGCTGCGTTTGCCGCAGTGATGTTCTCTAGCTCAGGCCGGTACTTTGCCAAAGCTTTATTCATTCTCGATGCCGCCACTGCATTCATACTTGTCTTCTGAGACTTGTCCTCGTGGAGCCGACCAAGATGGAGTGATGCAACCGATAATACGCAGTTGACAAGAAAGTCGTGACCCTGTGCGATCTCTGGTATGCATGACTGCCAGGCAGCTTTTGCGGGATCATCGTTAGCCAGAGTGAGGCCAGTTGTGTACTCATAGTGATACAGTACGTCTTGCAGAGAAGGGGCCAGGGGCTCCCTTATGTTTTTCCAAACATCGTTCAAACGAAGATATGGTGGGATCGAAGCTGTGTATAATTCGAGGTCGCGATGGTAGACAGGTAATAAAGGATCGAGACCTGATGATCTGCGAGGCTCCAAGGCTTGCTCCGATGGAGAGATATGTCGTTGTATCAGCGTCGAAAAAGTTGTCAACTGGCGGCTGGGCGTATTTATCACAGGTGAAGAGTGTCTTGACTGTTTGGCGGTCCCCTCACTATCGTTTATTGGGTTTGGTGGGGAAGCCGTATGTATGCTGGAAGCTTCCGATTTGGGTGATTCTGAAGTAGCCGGTCCTCTGGATGTAAGCCGCGAAGATGGTGCAAGCAGGAGGAAACTACATGTTTCGCCTTTCTTGTCGCAATTCGCACATGTTGGATGTTTTCCGTCACACTGAGTTCTGTGTCAGTCATGATCATATTATGCCAAGTCCTGCAATCGCGGAGTAGATGTGTCGAGTGCATTGAGCACATGGTATCAGAACCTTCGCGAGCTTGGGGCGGTATGTTGTTTGACAACTAAGCGTGACCTCGAGCCACTCGATTTGAGCCAATGATAAGACATCGTTCATTGTGCCGATGAACGAGATGCCCCAAGGTCGTAGCTGCGACCTCAGTGCACCTGCTGGTCACGTGCATACGTGCAACGAACGCGATTGCGTGGTTGGGTGACACGCGAAATTGATGAAATAGGCACGTTACCTTTATGCGTCTTCTTTTACATTGGCGACACCCCAGCCTGGTCTTGTTGTGCGTTCTCCTTGTCGGCATCGCTTCCCTGGAATGAATGCCGCCGCTAGTTGATACGGTTTACGGTGTGTCGAATATCGCTAAGGGATCCACTTCGGACAGTATGGGGCGCATGGAGTGGGGGACAAGCAACCGGCTTGCGTGTCGATGAGTGTTTGGATCAGTCAATTGGTGAAGGAAGCTGTACGCTTCGAATGCGAGAGGAAAGAGGTGGTTGTCGTTACGACTGAGGTTTTACGACGAAGTCGTTGATCGGCAACGTCCGGCAGTCGTACTGCGCGGCTTGTGATTGGCTGTGTTGGAGGGCTGACTTCGATGTTCTTAGCAAGGTGCTGCAAATTGGAGGCCTCAGTAACTGTCGTCTCAAATTTGATTCAGCTAGACAAACCCCTCCCTCGACCACATTTGCGGAAGGCTGTTAGCTGGAGGAAGGCCACCGTAGCTGGCATGCTCTTATTGGGCATCGTCATAGTTGCTGATGCTTAGTAATATTGTGCCGCCTGCGAGGAAGCTCACAAGCTCATAAGCTCACCCCTCCTCTAGTCCACACCGGATTTGATTCACCCGCGGTATCTACACCTGTGGTATTTACACCCGTGGCATCTAGGTCCATGACTACTACTACTTTCCACATCGCGTTACTCTCCACTTGTGTACTCAACAGTCCGCCAAGGACATACAAGAACGCTTTGACGTTTGAGTCCGTACCTCGTACTTCCAACCGGCTAAGCAACGTGCGGCCGTTCGTTTCAAGGGCCGCTAATTTACCGCACCAATCAAATGAGATGCCTCTATACAATCTAGGCAAGTCCGACATATGTTGTCCTGGAGCAGTCATGTGCCAAGAGTTCGTACAGCGTATTCAGTATACAGACGATCTTATCGTGATAATAGACGCCAGCGAAGAAATAGTTTTCTTAAGCAATGCTGCATCCCGTAAATAGGAGGCTCCCTGCTCCTCCATCTGAATTTCTCTTCCATACAATCAGATAGCAACCCACGATCTTGCACCTGGGCAGTGCCTCCCAATCAAGTCTGTTTACTGCGTCTTAAGGCATCCTCGACCCACCCTAGCTTTCTACTAGAAAGTCGACCACATAGCGGCATCAATTCGACACCACTCACGAACGACGAACAGGCACTCGCAAACATGCCTACCGAAGCAGAGATGAACCGGTCCTTCGTCCTCTACCGCTACCAACCCTCGCTTGCCGCGGCCGCTATCTTTGTCGTTCTATTCGCGTTGACGACCGGCTTCCACTTTTTCCAGACATTCAAGAAGCGTTCTTGGTTCATGACACCCTTCCTGATCGGTGGTCTCTTCCAGATAATCGGATACATTGGACGCATCCTCTCGACCCACAACCGCTACGCTCTCTCGCCTTACATTATGCAAAGTCTGCTCTTGCTTCTCGCACCAGCGCTGTATGCTGCATCCATCTACATGATCCTCGGACGTCTGATCTTGCTTACGGGCGGGGAGAAATACTCGCTTGTGCGCCGAACATGGCTGACGAAGATCTTCGTTAGCGGAGATGTGATCTCTTTCATGATGCAGGGCGCTGGTGGAGGCATCATGGCAACCAGCGCGTCGGGTATGGTGACTGGCGAGAAGATCATTATCGGTGGCTTGTGTGTGCAGATCCTATTCTTCGGCTTATTCTTCATCACCGCAATCCTCTTCCAGATCAAGGGCAAGGACCATCTCAAGGCGCTCGGTAGCGACATACCATGGAAAAAGCACATGAACGCTCTCTATGCGACGTCCATCCTCATCTTGATACGATCGCTCTTCAGGGTCATCGAGTACGCCCAAGGTAACGACGGCTACCTACTGAGACACGAGGTGTTCTTGTATGTCTTCGACTCGGTGCTCATGTTTGCTGTCATGATCATCTTGAACGTTAGCCACCCGGGAGATATTGCATTGTTGCTCAAAGGGCAGCTGAAGCAGCAGCCGCAGCAATTTGAGATGTTGAGTGAAGATTCGGCGGAGCGTGGAGTTGTTGCCAAACATGATCGATGAGGAGTCCTTGCATTTTTTTTTCTTCTCAAGTTCGTTTTTACTTGAACTTAGCAAATGCAGCACAGCGTCCAAAGCGTTCTTTTAGATATGCAAGGCATACGTTAGGATCTCTTCAGATTGATTCCTAGACATAAATCAGAGAGTCCATGGGACTTGCAGTCGCGTATGACGACTGTATATTTTACGTGCCTTAAAGACTCGCTAGGGTTTCGTGACTTACTTTTGGCGCGATTTGCATTGCTGGGCTCGCTAAGCACGCGAAGACCTTAGGTGCTGCACAGTCCTGCACAATTACCAAGGCGCTCAGCCACTATGCAAGCAAGCACGTCCTACAAATGGATGGCTTGAGATGGTGGCGGATGTTTGTCATAACAGGCATCAGATTGGTGGGTGACACACAAAGCTCGTTGGCATAGTTTAGGGAACGTACATCGTATTCCTGCTTCGCCAGGAGGCCGAGGGAGCCAAGTGAACAGTTCAATTTTGATCAGTATACTGGAAAAGAGGGGTATCATGCGATATGCAGTACACGAGTGCGAAGCGGACGGCATGTGAATGTCCACGCCTGGGATGAAGTAGCGAGCTTATCGAATACTGCAGTGAAGTGGCCACAGTGAGGAGGGGTGGTGACCAGAACAGGCTCCCCTCAAGATCCGAAGCCCATACCCTTGACTGAGTCGTCTTCACCAAGCGCCAGACGAATCTCATCTTCGCCAACACCCAGCCTTACACGACCGATGCGCTCGCCGTGTCGGGTCTCGATGCCTATTATACCCGCTTCTGCAAGCTCTGCGGCAGCAGAAGCAAGACCTAAAACTCTGGCCGCCTTGAGCTTCGCATTTTTAGGCGTTGGGTCGATGAAATCGGCATGCTTGGACGGAGTTGTAGACTGGGTGTCCAACCCGGAGCTGCTTTCTGTATGTTCACGGACCTTGAACGCAAGCAGGAAGTCATGAACAGGCTGCAGCTGGCTCATAAAGCCAAGTTTTTTGACTTCGTCTACAACGTCCCCAAGTACAGCTTCGCCGATACCTGTTCGTCGTATTCGTGCCAATAAAGCAGCGAGAAATACCTTAGAAGCCAGCGGCAGTGCCCGAAGCCCTTGCTGCAGGGGGCTACTCGTAGCCTCGTTGATGGCTTGTCTAATCGTCGCGAGGGTAACGACGCCCTTACGTCCAGCGGCTGGTCCTCCAGGTTTTGTTGAACTAATATCCGTCTGTCCGGTAATGTTCAAGTGTTGGGACGACTGAAGGGGGTTCGCTTTGTTCCCGCGACCGGTCCGACTCGGGGTTGAAGGCTGCGCCTCATCGTCCTGATCTTGCGATGTAGCTTCTGTCTCCGCAATCTCTACGGCGCGTCTGCATATGTCCAATGCACGTCGGGCATCACCACTTACGGCTGCGACCTTGCGCGCCGCGAATTGGACAGCGTCCGACAGTACGATGTTGCCTGGCACTCCTCCTAGGCGAGATTGGATGATCTGCATCAATTGGTCGTGCGTGTAGCCGGGGAACGTGATTCGCGTTAGACCTGGGTACACGCATGTTAGTCTCGCCCAATGAGGCTTCCGTAGAAAACCGGTGAACAGGGGTTCGCGAAGGCATCGCCAAATCAGTCATATGGGGCAGTGTCCACGCGGCGCCTGTGATCGGTACAATTTGAAGTAAATCGAAATTGCAATCTGCGCTGTAACATTGTTGGGCCGCATGTGATGTGAAGGACGGAAATGCTGATACATACCTAATCGACTACTGATCTTGTTGCTCAACGTGCGCTCCGGAAGATCCATAGTGTTTGCGACAGCCAAGACAATTAGCCTACTGTGCCGCAACTGGGGCCAGTTGAAGAAATTATACATAACTGATTGGTTTTTGGTCACCAGTTGATCTAGCTCGTCCATCAAGACAACACATGGTACACGGCGAGGACTAGGCGCAGAAAATTCACGCTCAAGAAGCTCAAGCGCGTGTGATGGGCTCACTCTGTCTCCACGTAGTGCTTGCCACAGCAACGAGTACGACTGATGAGGGTCTGTGACTTTCATGCCGTTGATCTCGACAAAGATGAAATCGTCCAGCTCTTCCGCTTGCACTGACGCATGCAGCTGAGCAACAACCTCACGGACTGTAGCGGTTTTGCCGGTACCTGGTGTACCAGAGATGTATATGCAGGAGCCAGACCCATCTGTGATGGCTGCTTCCAAATGGCTGTATACAGTAGAGAATTCTTCCTCGCGACAGGGAAGTGCCGCTGGCACAGATGAAACGTGAAGCTGGTTCCGGGCAATCTGGAATGGCGAGGCAAGTGCCGCAGGTGAGAGCACTCGCGTACCCAGCGGAGTGAACTCCAATTGCTTCTTGAGTACTATGCGTTTATGCGATGGTGTTAAGAACTTTCGAGCAGCCGGGCTCTTCCTGGAAGACGTTGGCGTCGTCGCATCATTCAATCTCCGGCGCTTCCGTGGTGTCTTTGGTGCGCCGTCGTCTTCAGAATCCGGTACCACAAAGTCGTCCAGGTCTTCCTGTTGTCTTTTTGGCCGAGACGGCCCTTTTCTCGATGCCTTTGTCTGGCTTTCCACCAACTCGACGAGCGAGGGGATATCGTCGGCGCCAGTGTAAATATCCTCCCACTTGAACTCGGGTGTATATGTTGTCGTACGAGTGTTGCAGCCTCTTCTGCAGACGAATATCTTGCCATAGTCCTTTGATGACTTCTTGACTTGGCCGGTAGGGTGTAACTTCTGGAAGGTCTCAGGTGAAACTATCTTTGCGGTACCGTTTATTGATGCGAGTGGGTTTTCGTCGAAGGTTGCTGATATGTACAGCTCGTTCTAGGGGTCCCTGTTAGTGCATATCTGGAGAATGGAAGTCCAGCATCATACGGGTACGAAATCGGTGCGTTTCTTGCTTTCGTTGCGAATCTCCTGCTCAGAGGAAAACCACAAGAATTTGGCCATTTTCTCATTGTCTTCACCATCTTCGTAGAAGTCACAAATGATGCCGACCCATGCTTGGTTTCCATCTGCCTTGAGCAGTACTGCATCTCCAAGCTTGCATTTAAAAGTGCCCATTCTTGCACCTACTATGCGCTTTGTATGTGTCGCGAGCGCCGCTTTTCGTTTCCTAGGTGTCGCATTGTCGTCTACGACCGCTTGGCCGGCACTTGCATCCTCGTAAATCCATTCCCAAGGGTGATCTTCGTAGCCTAGCTCATCGTCAGAGTCTTCGCGCAAAACGGCACCTCCTGTGAGAAACAGGCGGGCTTGTTCAGCTCGTGAACGTTTTATGGGAGCCATGAAACGGCGGTTGTCGTTGTAGACAACCTGTGTTTGTGCTGACGTTGGATTGTAGAAGGGCAGGCACGACGCGTCGCGTCTTGGCGACCAGACGCGCATAGTGCTACTACAGACGATCTCACCGCCCAAGAGCTGCTTCACTCATAACCCTCCAACATCCAGCGCGCTCGATCTTTCAGCAGCAAGCGTCATCTCAATTGCATACACATCATGTTCACTCTTTGCAGTGGTGTTTCAATGGAAGTGAGGGGTGATAGTCATATTCATCTGTTCTCGTATACCCCCAGCGTGCGCACTGCAGCACTGGGGCTTTAAGCCAAAGCGGCTTGATAGCCTACTGCTGCTGGGTTCAAAGTCCCATGCAGCCAATTTTCCACGACTGTGGACGACGCCAAACACCAAATGTCAAGGGTCAAGCGAGGGACCTTATCCAAACGACCGATCGCTGAAATGCTCTACAGAATAATGCTGATCAAACAAAAAAAGTGCCGAGGCTGTGTGCTTCGGTAAAGAAGCGTAATCAAAATGGTTGCAAAAGGAGACTCTACACAGAGTGGAGTGGAAGAAGAGGTGGCGTTCGTGGCATTGAGTTTGGCGTGGTGGGGTATGCGAACTCGTCGTGCTCAAGTGGTGGCGTCTACCATGAGCTGTCAGCGAAGGCTCGTCGAGGAACAGCAGCGGATTCAAGAGTTGGACGTCTATGCGTAGTAGGGCTGGCGGGTAGGGAGCCTTACATGAGCATTGTGGTCTGGGTATGCGTGAGGAGGAGGGATTTCGATTCCACCAATGGCCGCGTAGCCAACACCGAATGGGCTGAGGTCCTCTTCTGCGTAGTACTCGCTCTTCATACTGGGCACCAGGCTGGGCAGCGTGGTGGGGTACGTCGAAGACAGCGGTGGCAGGTAGGAGTAGGAAGGCATCTCGGATGTGATTGTGGCAGGTATTGTGTGGTACGGCGAATTTGTGGTGTATGGCATAGAGTATGTTACTGCGTCCGGAGCTGGGTAGGATGACGAGTATGACACCGAGAATGGAGGCGGGCTTGTGGAGAGCTGGCGGGTGTACTGATGCGAAAACATACGATCCTCGGGCGGGGTCGTGTAGGAGGAATCCGATGATGCCGGAGAAGGGAACTCCTGGCGCGGCGAGGTCTGAGGCGGCTGCAGCTCCGCGGGCTTTTGTTCAGGCGAAGCTGAGCTGGAGGCAGCACGACGCTCCTGCTAGCAGATCAGTAAGTGGATCCGGACGATACTGTGTGCAACTGGGGCGCAAACTTACCAGGTCTTCGAGCCTCTTCTTGAGCTTCTTGCGGTAGTTGCGCTGGGCAATGCGGTTCTGTATCCTCCTACGCTCGGCGAGGTCGGAGATCTTGGTCCAGTCTTCGTTGGGGTTTGCTGAAGCCGAGAAGGCTGACGATGTGCCCGAGTATCTTGTGGTGGTGGGTGCCGCAGTGGCATACTGCTGGTAGGGCTGATGTCTATGCATGGTGGGGGAGATGTGAGGCTGTATCAGGAAGGGTGATCAAGTCACAGTGGAAGAAGATTAGATGTTATAGCGTGGGCAGGCTGGATATCAGTGGGATGAATGGTGGAGGCTCACGGCAGTCGGGAATCACGGTATATTTATCTCGCTGTCAAAAGCGTCCGCAGTCGTTCAAGTGGTGCACAGACTGCCTAGTGGTGGTCCCCAGCTTCAGGCCCTCACATGCACCCAGGACTACTTGCGGCGGATACAACCCTGTCCTTCACCGACAGGCAGCTCCGTAAATTTAGGATAGCGCTAGAGACAGGGCTTGTAGCGGGCCAGTAGGCGTTGGGGACTGTCAAGGCTCAGCGCACGGGAAGTCGGGGGCCGTATGCATGGGTGGGCAGTAGGGAGTTTCTGCCATCGGTCTGCGTTTCGATACAGCGGTCAGTTCACTCGACACCCCTGCGCCGCACCCATGGTCTGCTCCATCACCACCAGCCCTATGACTCTTGGCCAGCGTACGCTTCGGATCCGTCACTATCTCCGTGTACATGCTGTACCAGGAGTGCTTCCATCATCACCGCCGGCCGTCGCTCCCATGGCGCGCGAGGTGCTCTAGCTCGCACCCAGTGACGGGCTGCCCGCAGACCAGCCCGTGACTTGGACTGCCAGCCGTCTCAAGCCCCACGCGCAGCGGCGTTGCGTTGCGTTGCGTTGTTTGGGGGCCAGAGGCAGCAGTAGGCGGGCAGCAGGCGGGCAGCAGGCGGGCGGCTGCGCTGCTGGGTAAATTGCACTCGTTGTTAGGCGGAGCTCCGGAATGGAGCACCTCCAAGACGCCCTGCATGTCTTCCAGGGCGGTGTTGGTGAACGAACGTCCACGAGTGTGCTGGGGCTTGATGGCTTGCACCAGATCATCGCAGTCACACAACGCGCACACTGATTGGCTGCTCTCGACGCGTCCTCGCGCATGCGCAACCTCGCAGAATGCTGCACACCGCGACTCGTCGGGTTCGCGCTGGATGACGACGTGGATTCCAAATCCTAGCGCCGCACCGTTGGACCGTTGGCGGCGGACACGGCATCTTCTCTCCACGACCCCTCCTATGACAGGATGTCGCTGCTTTGGACACCATATCCTCGATCCAGCCTAGCACTTATTTCCCATCCTGGCTGCCGATGCTTTTAGCTTGCTTTGTAAGGCTATCCAACTTTAACATGGCCCCATTTCCACCCAATTCCCCACCGCCCAGCCGCAGCCGCTCGCTGAGCCCCAGGCACTCCCTCAAACAAGCGTCTCACAGCCAGCAGCCCTACGCACTGTCCCCACGCTCTCCCGCCGCCTCATCAGCACTCTGTTACTGCACAGTCGGTGAGAGCGTTCCCACTCGCGGGTAGGCTTCGCTCAGCCCAAAGCTTGTCTTCTGGCTTCTGTAGCGTGCCTGCGATACAGTGAAGCCAGGCCAATCAGCGTTGGAATGAGCCTCGAGACAGCCCGTAAAAGCCTCAGAGGCTGTTGGTGGTAGTTCACCTCTTCATGCCACAGTAGTGCTACAATCTGGCGGCACGCCTGGCGCGGGGCGCTCTCTCAAGACCTGGCACGCCGTGGCTGCGCCTACGCTACCATACTGAGCCACTGCTGCCAATTTTCCTAATTAGGAAATCCGCCATTAGATCTTCGGACTACGGTACCCGTCTCAACACCTTAAGTTCTGTCTAGAGTCCAAGGACTCATTTCATCACTTTGTGCTATCGTAAAGTCGCGAGGTTGTATCAGGTTCATGAGATCCTAAGATCGGCACACGGTGACACTGCTAGCCCCGACTTGTTCTCTCGTCTGTTCTGAAGAACTCATGTGAATACCTTTAGGGTCCCATGTGCTACCATCTTGCCGCCAGAAATAGTGCTAGGCCAACCGTCCCGTCGAGCCCAAGACCCCTACGCCTCAGGGCTACCAGAAATGATGGCTCCAATCAGACCTCATAGCGTGCTATAACATCCTGGCTATGGAGCAAAGGCACTTGTGCAAAATATCGAGTCCAGACACACGGCAAGTCTTCGACTGCCCACTATCATCCCACCAAAATCGCAAGCTCAGGGGCCACTAAGCTGCACTGGCAAGCCGTACCTGGCCCAGAAGAAGGCGGTCGTTGATTCCACGGAGCTGGTGTCTTACATTCTCGGCAAGTGGTCGGGAAAAGGCAGCCTCAGACCCACAGACAGGTCTCTCAGCTCTCCACTAAGTTTGCCTGTGGAGATACGCTCCCGGAATAGTAAAGAGCCTTCTTCACGTCGGACTATCTCCATTAAAACTATGGGCATCATGGTCCAATTAATCGTAAAAGCTCACTCCCACTCGGTATGTCGCTGGACATACAGTGACCCTAGCTTTTGAGGTAGTGTTAACAACCTTGCTTAGGTGTCATTGGGCTTTTTCGAGCTACATTCCGAAGAAACATCCTGGTGTATAGTCTCACTGAGTTGTATACAGCCAGCGGTCTCTATTGCACCGTCTCCGCGTCAGCATTTGGGATACCAAGGAACAGGTCATTGGATCACGACCGCGGACCAAACCCACCCTCAAGGGACCCCGACTACCAAGGGGCTATTTCCCAACGGCTGTGTTCCACGGCCTTTAGTTTGCCAGGTCATTTCTGACGTTGTTCTTCCTTTGTCGTTTTGGTTTGGCTTAGACGTGTCAAATTACCACTGCCATTGGTGTAGACCGATGTAGCAACGCGATCTGCCAGACAAGATGAAGTGCCAAGCCGTGATTTCAAATGTCATCGGTGCGCAATGAGACTCCGAGACAGCTGATCGGACACCTGGCCAGCACGGCATGGCTGAGAGCTTGAGATATGATGATCATGGCGAAGGACGCCGCGCGGTTGTCTCAATGTGACACATCGAGATACAGCCATCACCGAAGGATTGTACAGCTCGAAAGCCCCAAGACTGTGCCCTTGCTGGAAGGTCAAGTATGTCTTGAAGAAGTACAGGACACTGTACCAACTGGCTCCACCATGAAGTGGTCCATCAAATCCAACGATCAGTCTTATTGTTTAACACATACTTTTACATTATCTACATCATTGCCAAACTCTGAATGTGGTACGACGTTTGTTTTGCAGCGGAGTATCGATCCAGTGTGGAGCAATGCTGTGAGTTCTCACTCGCTCAGGCATTCCATACGCTCCAGCATCGCCCTGCTGCGAGGGATAGCTAGCATCCACTGTACCCACCGCTCAAACAACGCAATCTTCTCAACGTGCAACCAGCAATCTAGGTGACATCGGCGTCGCCGCCCAAATGATACGAACATCGTCTGTATATGTTGTCGCCGACATTGAAGTCGAAGTTATGTAGACACGGTGAGCCGGAGCGCGGGTAGACCCACCTGCCACCCGGAAGGGGTTAGATGTGCAACCAATCCCTACCAGTGGGTCCTTATGCCGGCTGCTGAATGGTTCACACAAGTTTCTTGCCAATCCGAGGCGTGCAAGCGACCACTCATTCGGTATCTCCGTACTTTTCACACCGCCGCACGCAATCCAAGGCGTATTCGCGAGGCTGTCATGTGACTCAAAAGGATCCGTACTGTGGGGACATTTGATTTTGCCAGTGAACCATTGCTGCAGAAGTGCTAGCCATGGTTCCTTCCACTTTGAGGCACCGAAAGCGACATGCTGCTAAACCGCCTTTATGGGCCAATACGTACTTTACACTACGTCAAGTAGAGCTGCGACAAATTCAATTCAAGAAATAGCAACACATAGCATAGCCGATTGCAAACACAACGTCTACTTCTCAATGCGCCTATCATCTTAATCATACAATCGCGCTGCTTCTCGTTGTTCTGCGCATGCGCCAAAGAAAGTCCTATTTTTAGTGGCCGTCTGCAAAGCCGAGCCACGAGCCCGACGGCTGCACTTGCTCTCCACCACCAATCCCACTCCACAGTCTACAGCCCTACAGCCCTACAGCCCTACAACGCACTCATGCAGTAAGTAAAGACACAATCGCCAGACACTCGCATGAAGGCGGGCATGTACAACATGTGCGCCTCTCCTTGCACTTCCTGGACATTGTCTGTGTGTCACGACATCTGAGCAGAGACGAACTCGTGACTGGCCCTCACATGAACGGACCGGCGCGGATGAGCCTGTCACTTGGTCCTCCGCAACCAAGGCGCGGTTTGTGTCTCGATTTCACGTCGCTCACGCATCAAAGCTGCATAGCTAAACCCCCGTGCTTCGACTTCACCGTTCGCGGGGCGGTGACAGGGAAAATACCCGCCCTGCACACAGACTTGGATCCGGACACACGTCCGCGTGGCAGGTGCGGGTGCAAATGTCCTCCCGTCGTTATGCATCGAAGGTCAGTGACCATGTTCTGGGGTCGCTTACTGTGACGCCGCATCGTCAGGAGGTGAATTCGAAACGTTCCAGCAGAGAGATGGTCGCACGCATTTCTTGACCGTTGGACATGTCGGCGATTTGTTCAATGTTCGCAACGTCTCGCGGCTGACGCCATGTAGTGTCTGAGGCGCAAGGCTGCGTCAAAACGCAACAAAGAGCAGAAGGCCCGACTATTGATTATTGAATGCCGATAACAAACGTCGGCAGGGTTACGGCATCCTCTTCCCCAGATAGTACTCCAACTTTATGGACAGGGGTCATCACTGCTCGACTTCGGATTTTCGTCCGGCTTGGAGGCAGCTTGCTCGCTGACTCACGGCAGCAGTGCATCAAACAATGTCGATGCAAGTCTCTCCAGCGGCGGCACTCGCGCAAGATGTACTTGTTCTGAACAGCTTGCAGATTGTCACATACTGATGTTCAGCCTACTTTCCTGTCTCGAAAACACGGACATACCACTAAAACACGTGTCCAGCCGGAGAGGCCGTACTTGCCCAAGCGACAGTCCAGGGCTCGTGTCAACACTCACTTCAACTGTTGATTACGATGTGCTGCTCACCGATCGCGAACTGTTCTCGTACGATGGCCGGCAACTGTGCATTGAAGCGAGGGCACTGACTCTGTAGTGTCGGCATCCTTCAGGGGTGCGGACACAAGGCCAACGGCGTCAGAACGGTGAGCAAGGCTGGCATGGCATATGATGGAGGTGGTGACAAAGCAGACTGCTGCTGTTGCTGCTCCTGCGCAACGTCTGATGCGTCAGCGGAGACAATTTTGTTGACACCTTTTGCCGCACCAATTCTGGACCAAGAGAACTTCCAATACTGCGTTTTGAGCACCAAGACTGCAGTGCTGTTCCAGTATTGGCGTACTTACCGATCATCATTCTTCACAGTTAGATAGGTCGTGATCCAACATCAGCGCCATAGTCGGTCCACCAGACGCACCTCTCGTCCGCGTACGTGGAGCAGCCAAACGGAAAACAAAATCTGGACTTTGCAAGTGTTCGAACCCTTCCAACGCGCTGCAAACTTCACAAGTAACTCATCCAAGGACTTCGGAGTGCACCGTGGAGTTAAGCTCTTGCCGATGGTACGGTATGATAGCTTCACAGGTCTGGCGCAAAACGCGAACAGCGGAACGACCACTGGACTGGATCTTCTTACCGTGTCGGAAACATCTCCTGCTCGTAGCCTTGGAACCTCATGTCATGTACTTGGAAGGGCGCAGGGTCGACAATGCTAAGCATGTCGATCGCCTGTCCCCATACCCCGCGCCGCTCTTTCAATGCGGGCCGATGGCATGCGTGTAGTCGCTTCCGTCACAGTCGAGACAAGCATCACGCCTTGTCCTCCTCGAAGCCTAATCCTCAACGATTGTTCGTTCAATCTAATGGCACGTAGATTCAAGCACTATCGTTTTCTGCACATATTAATGGTCACCAGCTCGCTCGCTCAGCATTTGCCAGCTCAGGCGTGCCAACGTGTTGGACCGGCTGGTTGACTTGAAAGTTGCACTTCAGACGCCGTCTACGACAAGCATGTCGTACATTTTCGGGACCCCAAGGGAGTACATTACCAAGCTGTCTTGACGGTGACCAAGCAGGTTTTCGTCATGCTCGCACTAAATTCCAAGATCAAAGTTTGGGGTTGTTGGTAGTCACTAAACTAGTCGCTAGAGCGGAGTCGAAGTCTACGGCTCGTACGCGCCGTCGTTACCAGCCACATCATCGAGCTGTCAGTCTCGTCGATTGAGAGGCAATCTTAGACTCAGCGCCAGCCTTCAGTCATAAGTTGCTCATTATGAAACCAGTACAGCAATCTGATGTCTATTCGAAGATGCAGAACAGTGCTGCGTGGATCAGTGATTAAGCAGGTGTAACTTCAGAGATTGCGTGGCTTAGCGGCAGGATCCGAAAGTCTTGCGTTTGTCGGTTAACAAATCTATTCTTGGCTCAGAAACTTTGCAACAGAATCAGGCCTCCCTTCAGCTGTTTGAGGCTTAGAGGTATGAGATCGCCATCACGATGTGTACCAAACTTCTGAAGCATCGTCACTTCGGCCTAATTGCACGAGCGCAGCTACATGATATCTTGTTGAGATCAAGCAAAGCACTGTATGAGGTTGATGAGGGTAAGCGATGGTTTGACTGAAAGCTGTACCGACTAATGTGGTCTAACTCCGGAGCCTTCGTCTGACAGGACGTTTAGCGCCGGAAACTACTCCAGCCCCCAGCACCTTTTTCATGTTCCGTGAAAGTCACAGGCAACCCATCAAAACACAAGAACTGTGTCAATGGCGAGAAGGTCAAGAGAAAGGACCGTCGGCTATCGCGCAGAAAGCACCGCCCTGGCCCATTTTGAAACTTTGCGCGCAGAAATGAGTGGAGAGTCAAAGATTCAGCCTTACTTGGCTCGAGCATGATACTAAACGATGCTTGGGCGGAGAGCGAGCCCACAAATCGGAGCCGGGTATGGCGAAGCGTGCTAACCGTATAAGGAGCTTGCGCAACGCTTTCCTAAAGTGGTATATCCGGGATCCCCGGTGGGTGCGAGGATGCGCAAGCTGGGGGGTTTCGATGGTCTCGTACGTAAGCCGCGATCCTTTTCGAAGCTGAAGCTAAGGCAATCGTACTGCAAGGCGCACATAAATCTTTATGCAATAACATCCAGCAGAGTGAGGTCATGAGATGGTAATGTTCTGATATTCCCCAGATTCGAAGTAAGCACTCAACCTCGCCAAGCATCTGATGTGGAAACTCTGCGAACGGGATCTCTGCACAAGCGCTTACTGTGAGGCAGAGGCTCATTGCATAGGGCTGAGGATGATGACCAGACCACGTGGATACGTGTACAACTACGAGCTTCAAAATGATGTGGACGGTGTTCTGTACCAAAGCTCGCATGTCCAAACCTACCAACGATCAACAATGAACGGTACTCACGACGTTACATACGGGCGGTTCTATTGACATCCACTTGCAGTCACATGCTGCGAGCTGCACTCCGCATTCAGCAAGGCACAAAACGCATAACCGCTGTAGTCCAGTTCTTTATCCAAGAAAGCGGAGTCAGGCAAGACTCCGGGTGCCGATGCAGGTGTTCGTTCTGCCCCGAGCACCGCTCCTTCCGCTAGTCTCAGTTATATAATCTTGCATGCCCCCCAACACCAACTTGCAGAAACCGGTGACGGGTCCAGAGTCCAGAATCCCATGTCTCTGCCTGAAGACTAGTGGACCCTTTGTTCATCGGTGACGCTCGTTAGCACTCAGTGCGTGATTTTGCGTGGAACGAATCACGGTCCTGTGATAAGGCTGGGCTGCGTGGCGGGTCGGGGTCCGAAACGCGTCCAATTGGAGACATTGGCGGCTTTCGACCTCGCGCGGGGACAACATGTCTGGAGATGCTCGAGCTTGCTCGTTCACAACGTGTATATGGCGTGCGTTGGCTAGACGCAATCTCGCAAACGCAGCGATTTGATTTGACGTGCTGAAACATATGGACAGCGGCACGCTTTGTTCCTAACCTGGCAACCTCACGGTCCGAATGCGCTCGATGATCCTTCGATACTCTGGTGGAAACTTCAAGGGCTCATTCGAGCACAGAGCACGGAGAGGATATCGCACGAAACGTGCACAACGTGGTCTGAGTTGAGATTCCTTTCGCTTAACGCTCTCCACTGCGTATGGCTCTGTGATAATCTCGGGAATCTGCAACGTGGGTTCGTAAGAGAGATGAATTCCTTCTTCGGTATGCGCAATTCACTATGCCGCTATCAGAGATATCCACAGTCCATGCCGCGAGGATGCAGGACAAAAAAGGGCGTCGACGTTCTCGAATGCTACCGTGGAGCCGCCCCTGAATGATGTTGAGGAAGGATTCAGCGGAATTCCGTGGCTGCCATCGCTCCACGCACGTGTAGCACGCATTACGCCTCTGTGCTACTAGAGACATAGCCCTTGACACAGTACCACGTAGCCTTCTATCAACCCTCGTCCTTGTTCCGTTCCTTCAACCACACGTCTCCACCTGGGAGCATTCACCCATTTCGAATAACGCGGAACTGACGTTGCAGCCCCCAAAGTTGTCTCTGTCCCTAAAATCGAGGCGCGGCACGGATTTGCGGGTCTGTTGGCAATACACGGCACCGCCCGTACAACCCCAGCCACAATAGTGATGCCAATACTCTTCTCGTGACACCGGTACTCAAGCCCTTGTGCCGGCCGATTGCATCCATGCCGACGGTCGGGTCGCGGGCTGTCTGACCGACCGCTCCTGCACGTGTGTTGTGCAACGGCGCGGCAGTAGCATGCTTAGAGAGAGTAGGGTTGAGCTCTTGTGCGGTTAATGAGACTTGTGGTCGTTACGCTTCGGCGCGTTTGCTACTTTGAGGGGAATACGCGAAGGAGTTCTCGGCCCTCGCCGACATCATGGGACCCGATACGCAAAGGCAGAATACCAGGTGGGAGTACAACGAAATGATTCGGCGGCTACGCAATGCAACGCTGGGTGGTGGACTGTCTTGTTTGGTTGCTGTATGGCTACAAAGTAGTGTTACATGCAGCTGAAGCGGAAGTTTGCTGGGCAGACGGGCCTGGAGCTCGTCTTGGGCAGGTGATTGGATGGGTAAGTTCAAGTCTCAGCCCTACCGCAGACGGTGCGTCTCACTCCGATGCTTCATGCATAGGTGCTGGCCTTGGGAATGCCATGTGTTCGACTCTGTGGAGTTTGCGCAGAGCCGATGTCTAACATTTGTAAGGCAGGCTGTTCGGTGGCCTGAGAGACCTAGCGAACACGCAGCTGTGATATCGCATTGCGTGAAGAATCGAACAGCAAGGCCCAGCTGAACAGACCCCGCAGTCTCACTGGTGTTGTTGAAATGCTTACCATCACAGTGTATTGTTCTAGCTCTATCATCTCGACTCTGCAGTTGGTCATCAATCTTCATCGCTCCTCCTTCACTGAGTACTGAAGCCTGCACAATGAATCAAAACGGCTTGCCAAATGCTAAGTAAACAACACTACAGAGTGCCCGCTTCCTTTAAGAAGCGCTGTTACCAACATCTGACGATGTGCAGAGCTATAATCTCCATGACTTCAATATATGCGATTTGTCATGCACCTCAGATAGCCTTGTTCATGACGGAAATGATCTTGGGTCTGATTATACCGCCACGTATGCCATACACCGCCGTGATAAGATCATCCATGCCATATGAACAGAGGCTTGAAGGCCTCCATCAAAACAATAGGTCAGCACTGGATGTGTATCGATATCAGTAGTTCTAGCTTTAATCACGAAATGCAACAGTGGCAGCGTAACTTGCACTTTATGGCACTAGACTACCTTCTGAACGACCCCCATCCATTTTTTGTATTCCCGCCGACTTGTGTCTCCTCCAAGCGCAGTGCAAAAACTTAGGTTACCGCTTTTGAAGTATCGACAACGATAGGCTCTTCATGCTGTCCCAAAGCTTCCGCGAATACGAGTGTACCCGATCTAAGATTTTCACTAATGCTTGAGCGTCGAACAGGGGTATTGTGAAAGTTGAAGATTAGATCTAACCAGAGCTTGGAGGCATTCAGAGTGTACATTGCAAAGATCAGAGTCATCTGTTTCAGTCCTCACGCAGTCGTACGTGGAGTTGCAAGACTTGATGTTGTCCACGAATGCTACTGGGTTGAGAAGAACATCTTTGACTGTACGAAAAAGCTGGTTTTTGCTGGTTGAACACTTGTGCAGCATCACCCTATGTAGTGACACCGAATAATGACATTGCTATACTTTAAGGCTACCTAACGTACATATAGGTAGGAAAAAGGTGTCATATTGTTACTGGTTACTATCTCGTGACTAGTAGCAGTGTTGCGTGCGTGGAGCGTCTGGAATCTTCTAGTGTTCCCAGGAGGTATTCGATCAACACGAACGAGCTTCATTGTAGTAGGGTCTTAGTGCGCGTTTCAGCAGCGCGGAGCAGTGTCCGCATGAAATCATAAGGTGTGTTCTGTATGGCAGTGCATGTTCCTCTTGGTCTCCATCCATCTCCCAGAGATCTGCAAGAATGTCGAGTAGCCCAAACTCCAGTGCTAACTCTTTTGCACGTTTGAATGTCATCCAAGTGTCGCAGGTATGCTCAAACATGGTCTTATACATTGCAACTTGCTGTATCCGTTGATTTGGAGAAGCCCATGTTCTCTGGTTTAAATCGAGTTCCCTCACAAGGCGCATCCACTGGAAAGTTGTTTAGAAGTGCTAGAAACGGGGTGGCTTGTATGCGACATTTGTTCTTTACGCCGATGATGTGGAATGCGGAGCGGTCGTCTATACTGTAGATGGCATATACCACTTCATTCTTGATAATGCACGTAACATATGTCTGGGCAAGCTTTGGTGTTTGTGGCGGGTCTTGTATACATCGGGCGTACACCCGCGTTGCCTCTACACAACCTTCGAGTCCGTGTCGCCTTGCCAGAGAATAGGCCGTGGATGGTAGTAGGTATCGGGGGTGGTTTGATGGTTTGGTCCTCGATGAATTCCCGTTGTTCCAGTTTGATAGGTACTTCATTGTGGGCGGGTACTGAAAGATCTCTGACTTCTCGATTTGGCCCAGGCGCAGGTCTTCTTCGCCAGGCTGCTTTTTGGCATTGACAAAGTGGATGAAAGAGGCTGCTTCGATACCCGTGCCCCCAATGATGGAGATAAGCTCAGAGTTTGGAAATCGGAGCGCGCATCTTTCTCTCACGCGCGACACACCAGACGTCGAGGACGTAGTGTTGGATGGTGGCAGCTTTGCTTTTGTGTGATTTAAGAGGTGTGGATGTGTGGGAGGGGTAGGCGGTGTTGGTGATCTGGTAGGTTGGCTTTCTTGACGTTTGGTGTGTTCATATCTAGCCGTCTCTTCCTTCTCATAGCTTGCCATCCTTTCCTTCTCATGTCTTGCCGTCTCTTCCTTCTCAATGTCTTCATATACTGCGCTCCCGTTCTCGCGTTCATCATCGTGGTCGTCTGAACTAAGTGTTGCTGCAAAGGAGCGCTTGACGGACGGTTTCAAACGTCTGAATAGGTCGAATGTGTGTTGAGAGGCTTTGTGTCGACTGAAAGACAAGTATGTGTCTGGAAAGTACTGGGTTTGAAAAGCAAATGACAGCAAATAAACAGCGAAGTAGTGGGGCAATGGACAGATAGATTGTGTTGTGGAGGCTGAGGAGGTTCAAAGTGTCAGGTGGTTTGACTGACAAGTATGGAAAGAACGACTCGGACGACTGGGTCCATATCTCGGCTTCTCATAATATTGACCTCGTCCAACAGCTAGAACTCGAAGTCGTCGTGCACAATCCGGTGCTTAATGTGGAGTCTCTTTTCCAGTGCTTGTGTTTGTCTGGAAGCGTTGCCTCTGTTGTCCATAGTATCCTTGTCGTCATTCATCATTCTTTGCTCTAGTTTCTGCTTCTGATCTTCGCTCTTTTCCTTGACCAGTTCCGTTGTCTTTCCATCTGTTTCCTTGGTCATTTCCTTCTCCTTTCCTTTCTTTTTAGTGGTTGGTGGGTTGAAGTCCAGCGAGAAATCAGAGTCGTCGCGGTTGTATGTGTTCGCTCGATCCGCATCTAGCAGTGTACTGGTTGCGACAGGCGATGAGGTGGGCGACGCTCTAGTCACCGAAGCGCCTCCCGAGTAATGTTTTTGTCAACTTCGACATTGTAGTCTGTTTCCGAGTGGCATGTGTTCTTCAGTTTACATGACATTACGATAGTTGGTGTAAGTGAGATTCGAGATGGCCTTGGACGACCCGGTTCTTTTGAGTTGGTCATGCATGACTTTGAGATGTTTACTGAATATGTTTTATACCCACCTCGAGTACAATAAAGGCTACGCTTCAGTACCAAATACTGCGAGTCCTATGATGAGGTATTGTATCCACGCCTTGCTTCTCCCTTTCTTTCGCTAAATCATACAAGAAGAAGTCGATAAGGATAGCATTCACCTTTGCATCAGGCTTGACCTTTAGCATTTCCCGGCGAAGGAGCTCAACTGCCCATATACTGCATCCTATGCTCACGTCAGCTAACGCAGTCCTATCACTTGGGAGTCAGACCTACCTCTTATCTGCATTTCCCAAGTATGGCCCGACTCAATAACCTCCAGGCGCCGAATCTTTGCTTCGAGTGATGGACAAAACCACATGACTCCAAGTGAGTGCAGCATTTGAGGTACACGATAGTCGGCAAACATGGTGATTTTGTCGATGTCATTAAATTCCCCGTAGCTTTCGCCATCAAAGGCTGCCCATAGATCGGCAACAAAAATCTGCGCACGCTTGAGAAAGCGCACCTTCTTGCGTTCGAAGGTTCCTTCGTCGGCGAAGCACGTAAACTTCGAGGCAAGCAGATTCACAAGACCGGCTGCAGAATTTTTGGCGTCCTCAATCAGAGTGACCACACTGCTGTCAAACTCCTGTGCATCAGATTAGTCCATTTTGTCTTTGACTTGGGGCAAGTCGTTCACCTCTTCTAAGACCCTCCCTGCATCTCTCAAACACCGTATCCGCTGTTCGAGCATAGGCGCTTGCTCATCGTTTGCTGACCGAAACACCGTCTGCAAGACCTCGCCCGTGCACTTCTCCTCATCGATCCAGAACTCTGGTGAGGTGATGGGTATGTCCTCGTCCAAAGCTCTCTGCAGCATTGCTACAAGACCCCAATACCCTGTCCATCTCTTCTCCTTATACTCTACTGCAAATCTATCTTCCTCATTCTTCTCACTCCAGAAACTAAAGTTCAGTAAATCCATAGTGAATATGAAATTTACGGTGCTCTCATCTTTGGCTTTGGGATGAAGTTCGTGAGAAGACCAGGTCTTGGTACTGTAAGCGCGTTTGTTCATTTCGTCAAGGACTAATTGAGCGGCGACTTTGGTTGAGCGCATATCCAAAGCTACATCAATGCTGTTGTCGTAAATAAACTCTGCGGACTCCAGAACTTTCGTCTCTGGGGGTCCATCATCTTGCGCACCTATACCGAAACGCTTCCGGAGGAGATCTAGCAATTCATGGTCTGCTTCGTCATCTGACATGTTGGCGATTGCTTTTGGTGAAACGACACTAGTCGATACGTGGTGAAGGATTGTATGTCACCTCGCAAAGGTGATGCCGCTTCCCACCGTGCAGGATTCAACAGCGTGGTCTTGATCTACGCGGCTTTTGTCAGTTCCAGGTGTTTCCTTGAGAATGAATAATATCCTCAAATTTTGAGTCGAGACATTGTGGAACAATGCACAAGTTGGAGGTCAACTGTTGTTTCACATTCGTCCTTGCTCACAGGAGACATCTGAGAGATACTGCTTACTTCTGAATGAAAATTCGGAACACCAGCAAACGTTCACTAATGTATAAATCTTTTACAAACACGAGTTACAGTGCACGCGTTAGGGCTCGTGTGAGCGCGCCACTAGCGCGGAAGCTTTGAGGCTCACGGAGGATGGATCGACGCTAGAAACCGCAGCACTGACGTCGAGGCCTCTCTCACCTTGATCTCCAATTAACCGCGCGCCGGCGGCCTTGACCTCTACTCGCATGTCGTAATCACCTACACACCTACACCACACTCGCCGATTCAACCCCTGTCATCGCAATGGCGCGCGACAAATTTGCTCAACAGAGCCTGGGCGGAACGCTACACGGCATGGTGAAGAAGGTGCGACTGAGACATGCACAACAAGACCTACTGAAGTCGCTAACGGGAGATAGGCACGCGTACTCATGGTAGGAGCCGGTGGCATCGGCTGCGAGTTGCTCAAGAACCTTGTTCTCACCGGCTTCGGCGAGATCCACATCGTCGACCTTGATACCATTGACCTCAGCAACCTGAATCGCCAGTTTTTGTTCCGTAATGAGCACATAAAGAAGTCGAAGGCTTTGGTACGCGCGCATACAAGCGATATCCGAGGTGAAGGAGAGTGCGCTGACGCTGTAGCAGGTCGCGAAAGAGTCGGCGCATAAGTTCAACCCAAACGTTACGATCGAAGCCTATCACGATAACATAAAGGACCCGCAATTTAACGCCGCCTGGTTCCAGACATTCAACATTGTCTTCAATGCGCTCGACAACCTCGACGCCCGACGTCATGTTAACAAGATGTGCCTAGCGGCGAACGTCCCGCTGATCGAAAGTGGCACTACTGGCTTCAACGGACAAGTGCAAGTTATCAAGAAAGGCGACACCGAGTGTTACGACTGCGTCCCGAAAGCTACCCCGAAGGTCTTCGCCACGTGCACGATTCGCAGCACACCCTCACAGCTCATACATTGCATAGTCTGGGGCAAGTCTTACTTGTTCGCAGAACTGTTTGGCATATCCGAGGACGATTCGCCGGAGCTCGATCAAAGCTTAGATAAGGATGGTAACAATGCGGAAGAGATTGCTGAATTGCGCAAGGAAGCTACAGCGCTGAAGCGTGTACGGGAGCTGATGGGCTCAGAAGACTTCCCACGAGCTGTCTTTGAGATGGTCTTCAAGGAGGACATTGAGCGATTGCTGAGCATGGAAGATATGTGGAAAACCAAGAAAGCACCAGTTGCACTCGATTTCGACAAACTATCAACGGAGGCCAAGGCACCTGCAGCGACAGTGATGCAGGATGACCAACGAGTGTGGAGTACAGCAGAGAATTTCGCAATCTTTGTGGACAGTGTTCAGCGGCTCAGCAACCGCCTGGAAACAGAGCGCGCTCAAGCTGAGGTTGGGAATGCAGCGCCAATCCTGAGCTTTGACAAGGACGATGTGGACACTCTGGACCTTGTTGTCGCAAGCGCCAATTTGCGAGCAGCCATCTTCGGCATTGAGCCACGGTCAAAATTTGACATCAAGCGTAAGTTAATCGTTGTAACTTGTCAGCGGCTTTGACTAACTTACTTGATCAGAGATGGCGGGCAACATTATTCCCGCGATTGCAACAACTAACGCCATGACAGCTGGGCTCTGTGTACTCCAAGCATTCAAGATCCTACGCTACACCGATCCGGAACAGCTCAAACGGCAAGCCAAGATGGTTTTCCTTACTAGGACTACCGAGCGTGTCCTCGCTGCGGATTCACTTCGCGGGCCGAACCCTGAATGCCCAACTTGCAGTGTGACACACATCACCTTGAACGTGGACATCGCACGTGCGAAGCTTAGTGATCTAGTAGACGATGTCCTGAGAGGGCAGCTGGGTTATGGTGAAGAGTTTAGTGTTACCAAAGATGGGGACCTTCTCTATGATGCTGACGAGGATGCACATCTGGACAAGACTTTTGAAGAGCTTGGTATGATAACAGACAACTCTGTTACTGTTATTGATGATGCAGACGAAGACAGAAAGGTCAATGTTCAGTTCTCGATCGTTGCTAAGGATCTACCTCCTGCAGACAAGCCGATCAGTCTGCTCGCCGACTTGAGAATCGCGACAAGGCCCAAAACTGCAGTACCTGTTGCCGAACCTACGACTAATGGTCATGCAAACGCAAACGGTACTACCATCGGCACGACGAACGGGAGTCTGAAGAGGACAGCCGACGATGCTAGTCTTGAAGATGACATTATCAGAAAGAAGGGCAAAGTTCTGGAAGAAAAGCGGACTATAGATACAGATGACATCATGGTCATCGAAGACGAGAAGGATGACGGTGTTATTGAGCTCGACTGAGTCGCTACGTCTCCATGTCACGACAAGGCCGCCTCATTCAACTACGTCGTATACCCCGAATGACCTCTGCGATTCGACTCGAACATCATTCATGGTCCGCAACGACCGAACGAGCATCAACGCCCTTTTCTTTTGGATGTCTTCTGTACTTATATCAGCATAGGCACGATGACCTAGGCGGCGTTTGGGGAAATGGGTATACCTCCATCACATCTTTTTTGGCTTTCCGCATAGAGGGAGGCAGGCATGGTGTTCTCTTCGAACCAATCGCATCCGACTTTGAGGTCGACAGTATTGCGTATTTCACACCGCAGATAGCCCTCCATCCAAATTCAACACGCAATTATGCGCATATTGATTGTCGGCAAGAAACAATGCTGCATGTGCGATCTCTTCTGATTTACCAAATCTTTTCAGTGGTATCCTCTCTACTAGCTGTGCGGTGTTCAGATCTGCTTCTCGTTAGCGATTCAGCTCTTTGTACAGTTGGCTTCAAACCAAAATCTTTTCAACACGAAACTAGGTGCGATATCAACATACCTTTTGTCATATCGCTTTCCACGTATCCCGGCACGATCGCATTCACTCTGACCCCGTGCCCAACATACTCACCTGCCAACGCTCTTGTAAACCCTAGAACTCCCGCTTTACTCGCTGCATACGCCACTGCTCCGTACCCACCACTCACGCCCAGCAGACTGCTCACATTGATTATGGTCGGCGTGAATCCTGGTTCTTGGGATCTGGTCTTGGCCGTAGAGTGGAGATACTTGTTCCGTATCAAGAAACGTGTTCCAAGCATCAGGGAAGTAAGATTTGTATCGACGATGGACTGTATTTCATCGGCGGGTGTGGTGCTGAAGAGGCGTGATTGCGTTACGCCTGCGCAATTGACCAGAGCATCGATCTTAGAGTCGCTTTCGCCTTTGACCAAGCCCTGCGATGCGAGATTTGACGTCGTCCAGAAGTCTGAGGAGGTGATAGAGCCGGATATATAGCGGTGCGAGGATGTTGCTGGATCAAGTGTCTTGATGGCTGCCTCCAAGTTTTCTTTCGAGCGGCTGACTAGAGTACAGCGGTACGATTGTTTGGCAAAGGCCTGTGCAATTGCCAGACCGATCCCACGGCTGCCGCCTGTAATGAGGACATGGCGTGTTCTTGATGCCATTGTTTCGCGCACGTGTGGGTGATGATGGTTGCTATTTCTCGAATTGTCCAATGACGTCGTGCGGCTGCTGATCTCGTGAGGACGCGACGAGAAAGCGCGTCGCGGGAAGGAGCTATGACTTTCGAAGTCAAGTCGTCATTGTTCCTTACTGAACATCAATCAACAACTTCAGACTCGAAAAGGCCTTCAGCATGCCTGAGGTAAGTCCTGCGGTGCAAATTCACCCTCATCACACATCACAATGCTAACAAAGTCAGATCGCAGAGGTTGCTCGTGTAGTGCACTACCTCAAGAAGCACTGCCTCGGCAGAACGATCGCATCCGTTACAGCACAAGAAGACGACATTATCTTCGGCAAAGTTGGCACCTCAGCATCGGCTTTCAAGACCGCCTTGACTGGCAAGAAGATCCTCGATGCGCGCCAACAAGGGAAATACTTCTGGCTCGTGATGGACTCGAAACCACACCCGTTAATGCATCTGGGTATGACTGGTTGGATCAAGTTCAGCAACGATGACACGAGCGCATACTACAAGCCAAAGAAAGAGGAGACTGATTGGCCGCCGAGGTTCTGGAAGTTTGTGTTGAATCTGAAGGAAGAGCCAAAGTGCGAGGTTGCCTTCGTAGACCCAAGACGACTGGCTCGAATCAGACTGATCGATGTTGAAGCGAAAGAGATGAGGAATACCACGCCGCTGAAAGAGAATGGGCCAGATCCGGTGATTGATAAGGACGTGCTGACTTTGGAATGGTTTACACAGTTGTTGAGGAGGAAGAAGGTGCCGATCAAGGCACTGCTACTGAATCAGAGCTCATTAAGTGGTATCGGCAACTGGGTGGGTGACGAAATTATGTATCAGGCAAGACTACATCCGGAGCAGTATAGCAATACGTTCAGCGATGAGCAGATCAAGAGGCTTCACGAAGCGATCATGTATGTCTGTGACACGGCAGTTGGCACGCTCGCCGAATCGGACAAATTCCCGAAAGACTGGCTGATGAAGTATCGATGGGACAAGGGTAAAAAGACTGGTGGAAAGTTGCCGAATGGCGCAAAGATCACGTTCCTGACGGTTGCTGGGCGGACATCTGCGATTGTGCCCAGCGTTCAAAAGAAGACAGCGGCGGTGGCTGCTGATGTATCTGAGGGCGCTGAAGACGAGAGTGAAGAGGGCGATGATCAACCTAAGCCAAAGAAAGGTACTCAGAGTAAACCTAAGACTAAGGCCCAGAAAGACGAAGATGCCGAAAGCACTGAGCCGGCAACAGCGGCCAACAGACCCAAGCGAGGGCGGAAGATCGACTACGAGGTCAAGGACGAGTCTGACAGAGAGCTGAGTGGAGCCCCAGCCCCAAAAAAACAGAAGACGACTAGCAAAGTCACAAAGAAGAGGACAAGCAAAGCAGTCAAAGAAGAGTTGGATGAGAGTATTGATGAGGATGCTGATGCAAAAAAGACACCGGCTACGACCAAGCCAAAGAAAGTGCCTAGCAAGAGCAGAGGGGCGGTCAAAGATCACGTTAAGAGCGAGGATACGAGTGGCCGGCGGAGGTCAGCTCGTACAGCAAAGTGAGGATGCAATATGGTGTGCATTGTACGTGACCTTTCGTGAGACCTACATGAGTTGTAGTTCTGGCATTCTAGTTGTCATCAGCCCTTCAATCCGTCACACGAAGACAACACTCTGTTTTGGTCTTTTGAGATCCCAATGAAAACTGATGATGATCTCCAATTTCGCAAGTAGATTCCAATAAAGTAGCTATGGTAGCCTGGTGGGGTGGATGAATACCGAAAGCACACGTGCCTTGAGTGCGGGCGCTACTGCGGCGCCGCATCGAATTTCAGAGCTCCCCACACCACGACGTAACGCATTTCACGCCATCAGACGGTCACTTCCTCTCTGTGTTATGTGTACTGCACAATGACTTCCTACTGATCTTGCATTAGCTCCTCTTTCATCAACACCACGTCCCATACCCTTGCACCCGCCATCGACCGATCTAATCACGACCGGAACGTTTGTGCGCAACAGGTCTGAAACTATACGTAAACCACTATCACAACCACCACCACCATCATGCCGCAGCCATTGCCTAGCAAGGAGCAGACGCTCTTCCGCTCGGTCGTCAAATACTATGAGGGCAAGCAATACAAGAAGGGTGCGTCATCACACAATCGCGCCAGCTTGCACAGCTGACCCCGCCAGGCCTCAAAGCAGCAGAGCAGATTCTCAAGAAGCACCCTACCCATGGTGACACACAGGCGATGAAGGCGCTCATCTTGAACTCGCAAGGTCATGGTGATGAGGCCTTCGCTCTCTGCAAGCTCGCTCTGAAGAACGACATGAAGTCGCACATTTGCTGGCACGTTTACGGTCTACTATGGCGATCAGTCAAGAACTACGAGGAGGCGATCAAGGCATACAAGTTTGCGCTGCGGATAGAACCGGGCTCGTTGAACATATTGCGCGACCTCGCGCTCCTCCAATGCCAGATTCGCGACTACGACGGCTATATTGAGAGCAGGCGAAAGATGATGCAGGAGCGCCCGCAGCTGAGACAGAACTGGACTGCCCTGGCTGTGGCCTTCCATCTTGCAGGCAACCTCGCCGAGGCAGAGAACATCTTGAAGACGTACGAGGAGACATTGAAGCAGACACCACCGAAGGGTGACCTCGAGCATTCCGAAGCCGTCCTTTACAAGAACACAATCATCGCCGAGTCTGGAGATACTGAGCGCGCGCTTAAGCACTTGGATGAAATCTTGAAGAGCAACTTGGATCGCACAGGCGCGCTGGAGCTGAGGGCCAAGTACTTGCTGGACCTTGGGCGCAACGAGGAGGCTGAGCAGGCATATCGCAAGCTGCTGGAGAGAAACAGCGAGTATCGCGCGTACTTTGACGGCCTGGAGAAGTCACTTGGTCTGAGCCGCGACAACGAAGCAGACATCGAGAAGCTGGCCGAGCTTTACCAATCGTACGCCGACAAGAACAACCGCAACGATGCCACCAGGCGCGTTCCTCTGGACTTCCTTTCGGGTGACGCATTCAAGGCCGCCGCAGACTCGTATCTGCAGTGGAAGCTGAACAAGGGCGTTCCTTCAACATTCCCTAACATCAAATCGCTGTACGTCGATGCCGAGAAGAAGGCTATCATTGAAGAGCTGGTTCTCGGGTACGAGTCGAACAAGAGTGCGAACGGCTCAGGAAAGGGGGAGTCGAACGGTGACAAGCCGAGCCGGTTTGAGGAGTCTGTGCTATACTTTCTGGCACAGCACTACAACTACGTTCTGAGTCGCGATCTTAAGAAGGCTAATGAGTACATCGACCGACTCATTGAAATCGACCCCAAATCTGTCGATTACCACCAAACAAAGGCGCGCATTCAGAAGCACGCCGGTGATATCCAAAAGGCGGCCGAAACCATCAACAATGCACGCGAGCTTGAGAAGGGCGATCGATACATCAACACAAAAACTGCTAAGTACCAACTCCGTAACAACGAAAACGAGAAGGCGCTAGACACCATGAGCAAGTTCACACGCAACGAGACGGTCGGTGGTCCGCTTGGAGATCTGCACGATATGCAGTGCATGTGGTATCTGATTGAGGATGGTGAGGCCTATGCACGTCAGCAAAAATACGGTCTGGCCCTCAAACGCTTCACTGCGATCGCAGACATCTTCGATGTGTGGCACGAAGATCAATTTGATTTCCATAGCTTTTCACTACGAAAGGGACAGATCCGCGCATACATCGATATGGTCAGATGGGAGGACCATCTCCGCAACCACCCCTTCTTCACACGAGCAGCAATCAACGCAATCGAGATCTACCTCAAGCTCGCGGACGAGCCAAAGTTGGCAAACCCTGACCAGCTAGATCTCGACAAGCTTGACCCCACAGAAAGGAAGAAGGCTGAGAAGAAGGCAAAGAAGGAGAGGGAGAGGAAAGAGAAAGAAGAGGCTGAGAAGAAGGCTGCTGCTGCTGCGAAAGCAACAGCAAAGGCGGACGACGGCGAAACAAAGAAGGAGGATACAGATCCCAATGGCGAGAAGCTGCTGCAGACTAAGGACCCTCTGGAGGCTACTCTGAGGTTCTTGAAGCCGATGCTCGAGCTCAGCACACAAATTGTCGAGGCGCAGAACGTTGGCTTCGAAGTTTATCTCAGAAGCAAGAAGTACTTGCTTGCTTTGAAGTGCTTGTCAGCAGCGCAAGAGTTGGACCCCGAGAACCCAAAGGCGCATGAGCAGAGTGTGCGCTTCCGTCAGACTCGTAGGACTCCCCACTTTATTGCACGATCGTTATACTAACCGACTACAGTCAGCAAGATTTCCGACCTTCCTGCAGACGTCTCTCAGGTCATCAAGGACACTTTCACTACACCAGCTGTCGACGCCTATCTGAACGCATACAACAACGACTTTATCAAGAAGCACTCCAAGAGCGCGCCTCACCTTCAGGCTGCGTACAACGCTCGTTACTTCCTCGACAACAATAGCAAGAGCCAACAAGAGGAGGACCTGAAGAACACACTAGACCTCTCCAACATTACAATTGAGCAAGCAGTAGCAGGGCTGTCGTTGCTAGGCCAGTGGAAGAGCGACGACAAAGTCCAGGACGAGTACAGGTCGAAGGCTGCGAGTCGATGGAGTGAAGCGACCGTTTTCAAGAAGTAGAGCAATCTCAAACCCGTGAGCTTCGTTTGTAAGTGTCAGATATTGTTTTGGTGCATATACATATGCATACATGGAACGATAACGCATGGCTAGCCGGGGAAAAGTTCAGGTAGAACATAGTCAATTGCCACGTCAATACCATCAGTGACCACCAATGATTATCCGCGAAACAGAGTATATGGAAATACAGTAGCAGGCACTAACATGTCTTACAAACATCCACAGATCTCTGGCATCATGGAACTGCATAACTGGAGCAAAGACGCCCACACCACCCGCTGTGCGTGGAAGATCCGTGCTAAACCATTTTGTTCTCTTCGTTTCAAGGATTTTCGCTTTCCGGTTGCAAGCTGACCTCTACCTAGCTCTAATTTCTCCCCTCTCTCAACAGGAACATCGAATGAAGGATAGGTTCTGCCCTTATGGGGGTTTGGTATATGACCTTCATGTTTGCGTTAAGAAGTCTCCAATTGGTCTTGTGCCTCTCCTTCCGCTCTCTCCTCTTCTTCAACTTCCTCCCTTTCCCTCTCTTGCCCCTCTTCCCTCTGTCTGCGTTCTCTCTCCATGTTGTCTCTCCTATTTCTCTCCATAGTCTCTCTCCTAGCCCTCTCCAACCACTCATCCTCTTCCGCAATATTTGATTCTTCCTCCTCCTCTGCGATGCCGATCTTGTGCATCAACTTTCTGAGCTCACGAATTGCTTGAGTAGCGTGATCGATACCAATGTACGCATCGTATCCGATTTCGAACATTTCTCTGAATCTCTGCAATCGTTCTTTTAGTTCTGTCACTTCCTTCCTTGCGTAGCCCTTTAAATCGATCTCGATTACCGCACCACCATTGCGCCGGTCCATGGCGAACAACATGTCGACCAAAACAGCTCCACAACGCATTACTGTTTGCAACCTTGGACCGTGGTTGCCTTGGGTGATCGCTTCTTCCTGCAAACCGATAGCCCACGCCTCTTTCTGCAAACCGAAGTTCCACGCAATGTTAATGGTGAATGTGTTGTATGCCCAATCTTCGCCTGTGTCGATCATTACGTTTGGCAAGTGAAGACATTGCTCACGCAGTTTTTCGATATAGGTCTCAACTAGTTGTCCTAGTACAGTGGTATGTAGCCCCTTTCCGTCAGGTATCGTCTGCTCAAGTTTTGGGTCATCGATGATCTTTGCCACAACATTCTCGGCCGCTACGAACTCGATATTGATGCTCTTCAGATGAAGCTTGTGTAGCTGGCATATGGGCGCAAGCATCCGCCCAACTCGAAACCTGTATGCTGCCCTCTGCCCCAGGCTGTCCGCCTTGTCCACATCTTCCACATCGTCCGCATCGGAAGAATAGCTCTGGTAACCCGTGGGGTTATCGAAGAGAGTGTCATGATATTCGCGAAAACGCCATTCTTGCTCGTCTGGGGGTAGGAAAAACGGGACTTTGATGTGAATGATTGGGTTTCCTAGCGCAGTCGCTGGCTTGGCGAACTGTAGCTTGCCGGGGTAAAGGTTGGCAGCGTGGCGCGCGTAGTAGGTATTTTCTTGATCGGCTTCCACAGGAATTCTCGAGCTGATGCTGCTGAGTTTGCGAAGATGCACCCACAACTGCCTTGTGGCTTCTTCCTCCATCTCATCTTTCAGCTGACGACATGACAACAATAGGCCGGAGTAATCTCGGCATCTATTGAATGGCGGTAGGACAAGACATGAGTAGATCTGAAGGCGAACATCGTGCGGCAAACTAAGCAAAGTTTTTGGTGTCGTCATGGTGCAATCTGCTTGTACATTCTTGGAAACCATACAATATTAAATAGCGAAGGTCAGCAGATGAAAGCAGGAGTCACGTCTCTTCACAGCGAGCAGAAGGTAATCTAGGATCGTTTGTCGGTCACCGAAACGACCCCGCACTTAACGAACACGGTGCATTCAACACGCTAGTGCTGAGCCACTTCGCAGGTGCAAGTCTGGTCTCATCCTACCCTCTACAACCTTACGCACGATCGCAAACACTCTTGTCTCACGCTGATGGATTCAGCTGGTGGTCGAAGCACCTCAAAAGACCACACAGCCTCTCGTCACACTAGTTGTCCCTATCCCTTCCCTGTCTACCGGATACCCAGCAACAACTGATTTCTCCACTTTGTCGAGATACAAGCACATAATGGGGGACTACCTGGCTTTACCGAACGAATTGCAAGACCTCATCGTTCTGTCGCAGAGAGACCTGTCAAGTCTATCTCTGACTTCAAAGTCTATGCACCAGGCGGTTCTCCCACGGCTATACAAGCGAATATCACTGAACTGGGACGATACCGAATCTCCGAGCATGTCAAGTCTCTTAGAGGTTGTTTTGCGGTCTGCAAATATCGCAGCAATGGTAGAAGAGCTACGCTTTGATGCAAATCCAAGAAATTACATCTCATCCGTATCGCGTTCTGTGTGGGGACATCGTCCTGGTCAAGTAAAGCTAAGTGTTACTGGTGATACCACTAGGGTTCGGCCCATGCTTCAGGAAGCGATGTGTAGCCTAGAGCTTTCCGAGCAGGATCTGGCACTGGCGCTAGACCAGGACACGCTTGATACAATGATCGCTATGATCATTGTATCTTGTCCAAATCTCAAGGTTCTCCATCTGCATCCACTCTTCCTCTTCCGGAACACAGTCCTTCCTAAGATACTTTACCACTTCTCAAGCCGCTATCCTGTAGGTTCAGCACCTGCACTCAGAAAGCTAGAGACAGTACACCTGAGCCAAATTTCATCCTTCTGGTGTAAGACCGAAGAGAGGCTAGTCACGGTGCCGCTCTCACCCTACCTTCCGTTTTTCCATCTACCGTCATTGAAACTCTTCTTTGCGTCACTTCCAGATCGTAAAGATGGTGTCGACCGTGCTTGCCCTTCAGATTGGCCAACTTCACACCCACCAGTCTGCGCTATTCGCAAGCTAATCTTACCCGCGTCAACAGCACAGCCCGCTACTTTGGCCTTCATTATCAAGCAGACCCCGCATCTACGAAGTCTTATATACGATCATTCTGCGACAGAGCGAGTAGACTGTATCGAGTTGCGCCATGCTTTGGAGTTTGTCAGCCATACACTGACGGAGTTGGTAATCGCCATCTCGTCGCACTGGTGCCGACCAAGGGTAGGAGAAAGAAGCTCCTGGACTGAGCGTGCACAAGGCATAGGTTCACTGGCATTTCTGTCTCATCTCACCAAACTTGAGATCGCCCTTCCTATTCTACTTAACTGGAGAGGGGATGGTGGCATGAAATTAAAAGATGTGCTACCCTGTACTCTAGAAGATTTTTGCATAAGAGACGATTTTGTCGACTCTGATGGCAACGCTTTTGATGAGTTTCAAACGGTCGAGGAGATTCAAAACTGGATAGGAAGTAAAGTGTGGCAGAGGTGTACCCCCAACTTGAAGAGAGTTGGACTTCGATTGGACGGATCAGTAGATTTGCATTGGTGTAAAGAGCCGCGCAACCAGATAAGGAACATCTGCGAGATGGAGATGTTGGACTTTTGGTTTGCTAAGCAGGAGGCTGATTTAGAGTTCGACGAGGTTGAGGGCATCTTGATTAACCACTGGGACCCGCTGCGTGTCAGAGGATCATAGCTCGTTTTCAGAAGACCGAGGATCTGATTGAGGGTGATGGAGGAGGG